>JAXIVJ010000067.1:351745-488637 GCA_036785665.1 Chirona hameri
CTAGGGACCCTGTCGATCTGCAGAGTGTCCCAGCCAATCTGTAGAGGGTCCTATGTTGACCTTAAGAGGGCCCTGGCGATCTGTAGAGGACCCTCTGTCGGCCATTTAGAGGGCCCTGCATATCTGCAGATGGTCATCTGCCGGCCTTTAGAGGCCCCTGCCGATCTGAATAGGGTCTTTGCTGTCCTTTAAGGAGGGGTCATGTGGTGGTAGAGGTGGTCTGCCGGTCGAGCGCCGGTGAGGCTCTCGAAGGAAGACCGGTCAAAGTTTGCATTGTTTTTCAGTGCATGCTAGTAACGTCTGAGAGGAGTGCAAGGCTTTGACAATGTACGAGTTAACCGGGGCATTAACCGGGCATTGGCTGGGGTCTCAGCCGAACACCATTGGCTGTGGTGGGCGTTTTTCGCCCCCTAGTTATCTTCCGAACCAATAACCGCAGCGTCGACCTGCAGAGGTGGCCAAAGATCTCGTATGGACACACATCCGGACAAACGCGTTGGCCCGTACTTTCTGAGCGGCGACCTAACAGTGGAAATCTTTATCCTTCTACGATTTTGAATTAGAAGCGCTTTGACAAGACAAACACGATGGCGTAAACCAATTAGTGCCTTATCTTCATTAGGTAAAAAGTTATTTGCATAAAACTGTTTTGCCAAAAAAAAATACATTTGATGACGTGGAGCCTACAATATTGACCTGAGCTCAAATTTGAGGACACACACATGGCGATTAAACATTTAAAGAGCTTTCGATTGCTTTTTTGTCGTTTGTTCCTAGCTAGCATAGTTCCCGAGATATTTGAGGGTTTCTCGAGCGAAGTCCTAAAACTGGAAATCTGACCTTTGACCTCTGGTGACCTCAATATTGACTGACCTAAAAACAAAACAATGCCTCTTCCATAGAGCTTGTCTCGAGCTATCTAACGCCGTTTTCCGCTTGTCGCTACGTTGCGTGGGTTTTCGAAGATCTTAGAAGGGAGGGGGGAGGAAATCCCCCCCCCCCACCAGGGCGTGTAATTATCAGAGGACTTCCAGGGCGCGTGTTAAGATATGACTATCGTGTTGTAGAAACCCCTCGTATCACAATGTGGTGTATTTTTCAAGAAAATGTATAAGCAAACGGTATCCAAAGGTTTCTGTAAATCAATATATAAGAAGCATGCTATTTCGTTATTTTGTAGAGATTGGGTAAATTCATCGTACATGTGCACAACCGGTATGTACGTTCTGTGTTGTTTCCTCAATCCGAATTGAAGAAGATTCAGGATATTATTTTGATTAACCCGCGCCCCGCTGGAGTGTGCAGAATCTGCCCCCCCCCGTCCCTGATTTTCTCAATAGCTTGAAAACAATGATAGATATCGACGTCAGCCTTTCAGTACCTTATGCTGCATCCATTCTTCGTCTTATCACAACATTCAATGCAAATCGTGTAGTACTTTGGCGGGAGATAATGACGTTTTAATCACGTCATGTCATGTCATCACATTTTTGGTGGGACAATCTAGTTTTGAAGCAAATTGCAAATAAAAAAGCCGAAAGAATGGAAATAACAATATATTGAAATGACTATCGCGGATTTGCAAAATTGTGAGTTTTGACTAAAAAAAAATAAAAAAAAATATTCGTTGTCGAAATGTATTTGTCACAACATACTGTACTATTTCAATTATGTGGGCCCCCCTTGGCTACGAGGTCCTTCTGATCCCATCCCCCCTTGGGAGAAATCCTGTCTACGCCCCTGGTCCCCTGTAGGCCAGAGGGGGGTCCTATGGAGGTCAGAGAGTGCACATAAAGTCCAGAAGCGACCCTCTAGAAGCCAGATGGAAGGGTGAGAGGAGCCCTATGGAGGTCAAAGGCGCCTTTTCAAATGGAGGCCCCCTAAATTTCGACTTGCCCCCTGACAAAATCCGTGGCGCCGTCCCTGACCCCTATACGTGTAAGCGGTCCCAAGTGAGGACCTCGCCGTAACGCTTCGAAGCGAGTACAGTTTTTACTACCATTTAACCCTATTTGTAACAGGCTCCTGGCTACCCTATTTGTAACAGGGGGGGGGGGGGGGTGGAATCCGCCCCCCCCCCCCGAGATCTCGAGATCTACCCGTCCGATTTCACAAATGAAACGACGTTTGGTTACCCTCAACACGATCTACATTTCTAAATAATAATACAAAAATCTAAATTTTTGATAGGGGGGAAACAGGGGGGCAAAAACTACAACTTTTAGTGGTATTTGTGATCCAACACAGCTGTCATGTTTTTATCAACCGATGTTAGCACAACCAATAAGAATCGATAAAGATTGAATTGGAAATTGATATATGGCGGTGACTTTTAAAAATTCAAAAATCATAGGCGTGTGCAGGTCACTTAATAATGCTGGTCAATAACCCTGTCACCGCGTGCCCGGTCCCGAGCTGGCATGGCCTCTCGCACCGTGTCGTCATCAAGCCATGGACACGGTCTGTGCTTCACTTTGATGGTCCGCATTGGCATGGATAGTCGATCGTCCTCTCCCACGCATCCCTCCTCAGTCATAACTCGTTACTCCTCTTAGATATTCCTACCCACCTATGTCTGAACAGTTCCGCCCTCGATTGTAATAATCATTGCACGGCTGAAGGCCGCGCAGTTACTCCGGTCATCGCACGGCGCCCGCCGGTTAACCCGCGCGGCGCTGGGGGGTAAATTTTACCCCCCCTCCCGGATTTTCTCCATAACTTGAAAACTATGACAGATATTGAAGTGAAACTTGCGGTACCTTATGGTGCATCAATTATACATCTTGTATTACAATTTTGTTGAAATTCGTGAGAATTTTGAGGAGATAATGACGTTTTAGTGACGTCATGTCATGTCATTTTTGGTGAAAAAACGTTAAATGTTTGAAAAATCGTAGAAAATAGCGTGTAAATTTTGTTAAAAAAATTAGCGTAAAAAAAAATAAAAAATAAATCAAAGCAATTTCTTTATTTTTGACTGACTTATGACTCTAAGAATAAGTAACTCATGACGTCATTGTTTTTTTGCTTTTACTGACCAGATACAGACAAATAAATGCCACCACTGTATTTCGAAGACAAAACTAGTCTAGAAACATGCAATGTTTATTTAGATTAATCAATTTCAAATTTTGGCCTTATTGTGACCTGACCTTCACCTGAGGGCGATTATATGGTGTCAGGCTGCGAAAATGGCTGCTTCTATCGAATTATACGTGTAAAATAACCCATACAACATGTGTCGCATGGCTTTCGTAGACCTGTGACCTTTTGTGACCTGACCTTGACGACCTTTGCTTAAAATTTAACTTTTACTACGCTTTTTTCACATTGCAAATAAAAGACGTCAAAAGAAAGGAAACAACAGTGTCTTTGACATGGCTATCTCAGATTGTCAAAATTTTGGGTTTTTGACCCCCAAAAATGCAAAAAAAAAAAAAAATTGGGAAGAATTTCCACAAAAGTTTTTTGTTTGAAGATTTTCAAAAACCGGAAGATATATTAGAGAACTGAGTATGAACGATGTTCAAACCAAATTTCAAAGCAATTTCTTTATTTTTGACTGACTTATGGCTCTCTAAGAATAAGTAACTCATGACGTCATTTTTTTAAATTGCGTTTTTTTGCTCTTACTGACCAGATACAGACAAATAAATGCCACCACTGTATTTCGAAGACAAAACTAGTCTATAAACATGCAATGTTTATTTAGATTAATCAATTTCAAATTTTGACCTTATTGTGACCTGACCTTGACCTGAGGGCGATTATATGGTGTCAGGCTGCGAAAATGGCTGCTTCTATCGAATTATACGTGTAAAATAACCCATACAACATGTGTCGCATGGTTTTCGTAGACCTGTGACCTTTTATGACCTGACCTTGACCTTGACCTTTGCTTAAAATTTCACTTTTACTTATGCGGGAGATGCATTATACATTTGAGAGCACTTTGTGAGATAATAGTTGCAATACAAGGCTTTGGATGGAAAGTATAGCCCAAAACCCAAATACTTAAATTTTGACATTTTACCTGACCGTGACCTGACATGTGACCTTATGTTAATAATTTCGGGCATGTGTTAGATTCTTCTCACTGAGAGCTTTCAATCGCCGCCTTGCGCGTCTCGCTGCGGTTATTGGTTCGGAAGATACGAGGGGGGTAAAATTTACCCCCTAGCACCGCACGTTCGGATGGAGACCCCAGCGCCGCGCGGGTTAAGACCTGACACCGCGCGGATTATCAAATCATCGCGCGGCTGAAGGCCGCGCGGTTACTCCCATCATCATCATCAACCTATTCCCTGCACGGCTGAAGGCCGCGCAGTTACTTCGGTCATCGCATGGCGCCCGCCGGTTATGGCCTGACGCCGCACGGATTATCAACTCATCTCACATTTCTCTCTATATCTCCAGCTCTATAACCTCGATCGTCGGTCCGTTGGGGACCATCGTCCGTCCGTTGGGGACGGTCCTCGACCATGCAGTACGCCTTGTATAACCTCGATCGTCGGTCCGTTGGGGACGGTCCTCGACCATGCAGTACGCCTTGACCGCCTCCCTCAACATGGTTGCGTCCCCATGCTCGACCGGAACGCAATATGGCGCCGCTCACCCCGACTGTACCTAGCCCTCAGACATGTTTCCGCATAGGAGCGGGACTAGAGGCCGACTTGGCTCCGCAATTTAATAAACAACATCGTTTCCATCCCAAACCGCCCGAACCCTGTGCGCGTAGACGCACCGTCGATCCCCCGCCCACCAAACTCGCGGCGCCGCCCCCGCCGGCATAAACAAACGCGCGGACCAGTGCACGGTGCTGCGATGACAGCCACGCCCACGTCGCGAAAAATATCAGCAGCCACGCCCACCGAACTCGCGGCGCCGCCCCCGCCTACATAAACAAACACACGGACCGGTGCACGGCGTCGTGATGACGGCCACGCTCACCGGCACGACAAACATCAACGGCTACGGACCACACGGCAGGGGCGGCGGATTCGGGGGGGGGGGGGGGGGGGGGGGGGTTGCCGCCCCCGCTGGCATAATCAAGCGGGGGCAAAACTATCTTTTTGCCCCCCCCCATCTTCCGTTGTCGAAAATGACATATCCTTTACCATATATGGTAAAAATGATGAGCATTGCAAAAGTTTAAAAATAAAAATAAAATACTTCATATGGCAGTAAAATATGGTAGCTTGTCCTTAGGGCAAAAGCGACGTAAACCAATATTTGGATACTGAAACCGGGTCTTGTTTTCTGGTAGCTATTACATTGCAATTGTATGTTACCCTAACTTAATTTCCGGGCTCTGGGAACCCTGATAGATCGCCACTCTAAATCACGATATATCATCATCATCACCTTTAAAGGAAATAGTTCACTTTCAACATTAGTTTTAAACTGAGATAGCAGTTTTGTAGCCCGTGTTGGGAAACCCCTATCTGCAAGTTTTCTTGACTGAAAAGACTCTCCAGCCGAATATTTTTGATTTTTTGGCGAATGAATGCTGTGCTGGCGAAAGAATGTGGTGCTGGATCTAGCCCGGGCAGAGGCTATAGTCCAGGGGCGGATCCAGGGGGCAAGGGGCCATGCCCCCCCCAAAGGTCCTGGAACTATGATTCCCCCCCCCCCCAACGGTCAGACCTACAGGTGTAGAAATTGCCTTTGCAGCAGTCAAAATCCAGCTATCCAGCTAGTGAAAAACTTGCAAATTTCGCGCCGCTCCGCGGCATGACACAATTCGCAATTGCTTACACAAATTTGGAAAATGGGAAAAGGAATTAATTACGTGTCTGGCAGAGGCTCTCCTTGGTGGTACCTAATTGCTAGCCCCAGGGCCCACTCCCTTCATAAAATATGCAAGCGGGCTACATGTTTAGCTAGTCTGCCGAGTTCCGAAAAAGGCGAGCGAACGCAAAGACGCGGATATCAGCTCCCGGAAGCTGCTCCAGCGGTGCCCAACTTTTTTGTTAATGCTTTTTATGCTGGACCGAAGAGCTAATAGTGGGACCTTGCCAGAACCGTCTCCCCAAGCCAGCTCGACCCAAGCCATCTCGCCCCAGGCTCCTCCAGATCCACAGGGACCATTTATGCGCGGAAAAGTCGTTCTGTCTCTTGCTGCTTTTAAACCGTTTGCACTGTTACCAGTTGTTTGGTACAGTTCGGTACATATGTTTACAGTTAATATCATATGTACTATTGAGCGCTGACTGCCACCGGTCAGCGTGATTTACTATCCGAGGAATATGTATATGAAAAACTACCTTAATTTCAATATTTTGCATCATACCAAGATGTGCAACCAGGAATAGGGGTTTCCTGAGGCCTGACTCCACTCAAGGTCTGGTTCCAATATTAAAATTTCGTTTTCCACGACCTAAAATTACAATTTCACGCCGTTTCGCGGCGTCACATCGGTTGCCATCGTCATAACGAAGCCAACGTCATCGTCTTCGGTTCGTTGTAACGGTGAATTGAATGAGTAGCGTTTTTAGCTTCTTGTCCTCTACAAGGCCCATATTTCTGGGTTTTATCAGGCAATCCCATAAAATGTCAATATTTTTCAATATTTTGCATCATACCGAGATGTGCAACCAGGAATAGGGGTTACCTGAGACTTGGTTCCACTCACGGTCTGGTTCCAATATTACAATTTCGTTTTCCACGACCTAAAATTAACATTTTCACGCCGCTTCGCGGCGTCACATCGGTGGTCATTGTCATAACGAAGCCATCGTCATCGTGTTCGGTTCGTTGTAACGGTGAATTGAAGGAATAGCATTTTTAGCTTCTTATCCTCTACAAGGCCCATATTTCTGGGTTTTATCAGACAAACCCGTAAAATTTCGCGCCGCTTCGCGGCGCTATATAACAAGTTCCTACTATAAAATGAAAACCACATTAAAAATGCTGCAAAGGCTTAAATACACGCATCAAAATGGTGGTTATTTTGTTTCCATTTCAGCCGACCCCCACTAAAAACAAATCGGCGACGCCCCTGCCTCCCCCTGCTCAACAACTTTTGGGAAATACGCTACTGGATTTGTCCACCCCCCCCCCAACAAATAAAAACACTGGGCTCCGCCCCTGGGCTATACCATCAGCCAATCAGCTTGCAGCTGGTGCTAGCAAGCGAACCGGCGGCCGCCGGTTGGCACATCTCTAATGCGAGTCTATCCTTACGCGACTACTTTTGAATCTGATTGGCTGATCTATTTTTTTTTTAATTCGCGTGACGTCAGGACTCTGACTCAGAGAGTATATATATAGTTTTGATAAACAATAATAATGTACAGCCTTCTGTCCTGAATCGGCGCGATATAAGGCCATTTTGACAATTTAAAAAGAAATTGTGATAAAAATATAATCAAATCGTGTTTGGGAAAATTTTCCAAGGTGAACTATTTTCTGTAATTTTCCTTCAAATCCTTCAACCTATGTGTTTAAGCTATATGACTACGTGAACTGAATCAGGGACGTAGGCCACGGGGGCCATGCCTCCCTCCCTCCCACCCCCCCCTTTCCTGAGCGATCCAGTTTACACTAGAAAAAATAGCGATCAGGCCCGGTGATACAGTGTGGTACCGCAATTTTAGCGCACGGTCCAAAATGGATCACCCGTGGGTAAGACCATTCACCGTTGTATCTCTGCACGGTCGTAGACACGTGGACTTTGTCAACAAGGCAAGGTCAGAGGCCTATTTCACAAAGAAGTTAGTAATTACACATGTTTGCGATTACAAACGCAAGAAAATATTGCAAACCTCACAAAAAGACATTTCATAAACATTCACCACCTCTGAATTACTGATTGTAAAGCAAATTGTAAACACAAATGTTAGTACAGCAGAAACCTTGAAATCAAGAACGTTTGTATTAAAATTGATGCTAATGACAAATAATTTGATTGTTAACAAATTAATTGAACACATATTTACATTGTGGTTTATTCTTTATTCAATATAAAATTAGTTATAGGGAGAATAATCTTTTAATTAATATTTCATCGGAATGCAAACTCTGATCGTAAAAATACATCTTGGTAAGCAGTTAGAGTAAACAGAATTTGACCATTCACCAGGTGGCGGAGCATAGCAACAGAACTACTCTTTAAAGAAAGATCGTTGAATTTCTCGACCATTTTTTCACCTAACCTAGCCGATTTCCTACGTCGTAAAGGGTGAAGGTTCACTGCACATTGCACAAGACATCGTTGACCGCTGCAATTCTATCGCTATGCGGTTTCTCCGCGCGGAGGCGCCCCTCACAGCGCAATCGGTAAGGTGCACTGGGACTTCAAAGCTGGAGATCCCTGTTCGAATCTCTCGGGGAAATAACTTTTTTTTGGGCAGCTATACCTATGCATAACTAAACCATTACCCTAACAACCTCGGCAACGCAACAACCTCACCAAGAAAATATCCTGAACAGTCAAACAATGTCAACTGTCATAATGCAGTTTCTTAAATTCAGAACCCCTGACCCACTGGAATTACAAGTTTGTAATTGCAAACATTTCCCCACTTCCGTCAACCTTTGAGAAATAGAACATGTGCAATTGCAAACATTTTTACAAACAATATCTTTGCAAAGTAGTTTGTAAATAGTAAATTAAGATTTACTGCCCTGGGGTTTTGTGAAATCCAAACTACAAACATGTGTAAAAATGATTTGTAATGACAAAGAAATTCTTTGTAATTACAAACTTCTTTGCTTTGTGAAATAGGCCTCAGATGAGCTCATGTGAAAAAACCTGAAGCTCGTGCGCGATCGTGGCCTGTAGTTGTGAAACCCGTGTGCGATAGAAAACTGTAGCCAAGAACATGGTTTTGGTGTGTGCGTATGTGTAAACAAGAACATGGTGGTGGGTTTGTGTGGGTGTAAGCGTGTGTGTGTCACGATACGTGGGAGCGGGTAATGTCAGACCCTCCTGGTCCGCTGGCTGGGTCCGCCTCTGACCGGCCGGTCAGAGGTCACCTGGGGTCCGGCGCGGCGGTCCAGGGTCGTGTGGCGCCACACAGACACAGACACGGGCACAACGGACACAGACACAGACACAGACACAGACACACACACACACACACACACACACACACACACACACACACACACACACACACACACACACAGACACAGACACAGACACAGACACAGACACAGACACAGACACAGACACAGACACAGACACAGACACAGACACAGACACAGACACAGACACAGACACAGACACAGACACAGACACGGACACAGACACACACACACACACACACACACACACACACACACACACACACACACACACACACACACACACACACACACACACACACACACACACACAGACACAGACACAGACACGGGCACAACAGACACAGACACATACACAGACACACACACACACACACACACACACACACACACACACACACACACACACACACACACACACACACACACACACACACACACACACACACAGACACAGACACAGATACAGATACAGACACAGACACAGACACAGACACAGACACAGACACAGACACAGACACAGACACGGGCACAACGGACACAGACACAGACACAGACACAGACACAGACACAGACACAGACACAGACACAGACACAGACACAGACACAGACACAGACACAGACACAGACACACACACACACACACACACACACACACACACACACACACACACACACACACACACAGACACAGACACAGACACAGACACAGACACAGACACAGACACAGACACAGACACAGACACAGACACAGACACAGACACACACACAGCCACACACACACAGACACAGACACAGACACAGACACAGACACAGACACAGACACAGACACAGACACAGACACAGACACAGACACAGGCACAGGCACAGACACAGACACAGACACAGACACAGACACAGACACAGACACAGACACAGACACAGACACAGACACAGACGCAGACGCAGACACAGACACAGACACAGACACAGACACAGACACAGACACAGACACAGACACAGACACAGACACAGACACAGACACAGACACAGACACAGACACAGGCACAGGCACAGACACAGACACAGACACAGACACAGACACAGACACAGACACAGACACAGACACAGACACAGACACAGACACAGACACAGACACAGACACAGACACAGACACAGACACAGACACAGACACAGACACAGACACAGACACAGACACAGACACAGACACAGACACAGACACAGACACAGACACAGACACAGACACAGACACAGACACAGACACAGACACAGACACAGACACAGACACAGACACAGACACAGACACAGACACAGACACAGACACACACACACACACACACACACACACACACACACACACACACACACACACACACACACACACACACACACACACACACACACACACACAGTCACTTATTGCCGAAAGAAAGACCGGGCCGCCCGTTTGAAACGTGTCGGTTCCAGCCCCCTCACATTATCAGGCAACGCGTTCAGCAGCGATGTCGCACGGTACGAAAACGAACGCTGTCCGGCCGCCGTTCTCATAGCAGGCGGGCGCAGGTACTGGTCCTGCCGTCCGCAACCAAATATGAAGATATTGGGATTAGTCTGATTTTTTTCTCTCGAAATCTCTGAACAATCTTCTAATGATATGCGGTATGTATTTTTCAACTTGTATTACACATCATACTTTAACAGAGCAATTTATTGATGCATGTCTAAAATTAATAAATTGCATGTCAAAATTGTCGTAGACCGGACAATGTCCAGTGGTTGCATAGATTCAGCCCAGGATATCTTAAAACATGAGCCTATATATGTAAAGAACATGTTTCAAAAACATATAGGTAGGCAAGATAGGGTGGAGCTGAGTTATGGGCGATTTTCCTAGCCCAGGTCGCGCTTTCCGGATTGCCCGGGCGACCCGGTGCGCACGGCAGTTGGCCAGGCGCGGCGGCGAAGGAGCATGGGAGCGCTTGCTAATAGGGTATCCTGAGCCTTTCTTCGATAAGTGTCGTCACATGACACTATGGTCCATGTATGTTAAAGCCTTCGTTACCGTCTCGGCTTTTATAAACCGAGGGACAGGGTTTTGTTTCCAAGATACGTTGAAATTAAACTAAGGAGTGGCAAATCTTCTTAAAGGGAGATCACTTTTTCCCACAAAAATGGAGTTAGCACCTGAAATCGATAGATGTAATATAATATAATGTATGTATATACCATAATATAATGTAAATTCATCACATATTGCATATAAACATTCCTACCGAAAGATATTGCCAGTTTCCTACCGATAAGCGATCCACGCTTATATCGGTCGGTACTCAGCAAGTACTCGGTATCGAATTCAGTAAATTAGCCTCCCTACGCATTGTTATTTATCATGAAGGTATGCAATATGTTTCCTGCACTCTATCTTTTGCGAATATGTGCCAAAATTGTATGAACAATCAACAATCATTTGAAAAAAGTGCATTGAAATCGGCAGTTTATCTTGGCACTGGACGGCCGGCCAAGCTAAATTACGGCGACCTATTTAGTGTCGGCGATTTGTTTTCATTCAAGTGCCCATTCAACAACGCTGAACAGATTGATGTAAAATCGAGTATAATTATGTATAATTAGTATAATTATGTTGCGCTTTCCAATAGTGGAGGAAAAATACCGATAATACATTTTCCCAAACTTCCGACTTTGAATTAGGGAATAATTGTATTTAATTCTTAAATTTAGATAACAACATTTTAATACCATAACGGTAGCCAAAGCAATTGTTGCTAACAAAATCAAAAGGTGGTTATCTCCCTTTAACACGCGCAGTGGGGGGGGGGGGGGGAGGGCACTTTTGTGCGCCTCATGATTTTCGTGAATAGCTCGGAGACGAAGCAAAGCAGGGCGGTGTTTTTTTTCCGCGTGACATTAAAGCCAACTCAATAGCGGATCGTTTGACGGAGAAAAATGAAAATCGGTCAGTTAATTTCTGAGTTATATGGATTTGACTTCCAAGATGGCGGCCAGAATCGATGTCGGCGAAGAGATATCTTCGGAACCAACAGTTTGATTGGGATGATTCAAACGCCATTCGGTAGCCAATGTCAATGTTCATCCCCGGACACAATTTTGGACATATTGCTGGTGATCTGTGACGTCACAGAGGTCAAATTCCCCAAATTGTGACATTTGGCCATATTTTTTTTTCTCTCAAGATCGCCGACGGGATGACCCATTGATGGACGAAGTCAAAGTTTAAAACAAAAACACGATATTACACATTGACATTCACCTGCTTAACATACACACCTATGATAAAATCATGTGAATATACGAAAAATACGAAAACGCTGCCTGAATCCTAAAAATAAACGCTAAACGAGTGATGATACAAAATACGCTAAAAATGACAAAACTGCCTGGGACTAGCAATGATCACATCAGTTGATGTATATCTAACTATCCAACTATATGCTATAATGCTGCAACAAACAGCTTCACCTTACTGCGAAATGAGTAAAAACTCTCGCTTAACATGTCCGCTGTAGGGAAGCTCTCTAAGAATCGATTAATTTGCCTAGGCACCCTCACGAAAAGTCCATTCTTTACAGTGTTCACCCTCGCGAATGGCACATTCAACAATGTACTACTTTGCTGCCTGGTTGTACGACAAGGTACGCTCAATGAGAATGACGGCAATACAAACGCTGACGAGATTCTACCCTTAAAAACGTTACGGACGAACATAACATCGTGCTGCGCCCTTCTCGCGGATACAGATGTGAGTTTAAAATGTCTCAGCAGATCAGCATATGACAGTGATGATGAATGACAGCGACAGTGAGCGTTGAGCCAAATTAGAAATGTGTGCTCAATCCGGTTAACTCTGTCAGTGTGCATTGCAGCAGCTCCATTCCATATCACACTGCAGTACTCCAGGTTGGAGCGTACATAAGCGTATTATGACGCCAGGACAGATGACAAGTTGATATGTCCTCCCGGAGTAGCCCTCTGATATGACCTTATCAGAACACCTAGGGCGCGGTTCGCTTTAGTGACTGTCTGATCGGCGTGAGGCCCAAATTTGACCTTCGTGACCTCGTTTGACCTTGCAGATATTGACTTAAGGAGAAAATTTAGGCGAATGTAGATAATCATAGCACCTACTTTACCTGTAAGTTTGATCATTCTAGCTCTCATACTTTCGGAGATCTTAGGGGGGGGGGGGACTAAAATGCCCCCCCCCACTGCGTGTTAGAGGCATACCCCTCTCTACTGCGCATGTTAATGAGCAGTGCTGAGCATGAAAAATCGTATGGGACTGGATTACAGAGGCACGAGTACAAATTATGTAGACTGGCTCAGCAGAAGGCAAAAGTTGCAGAAGTTTTGTCAACCAGGTGCATTTTGCCTCTATAACGTAATACAGTAGACAGCATTTATAGCTGGATTTGTGTATGAACGGACATATTAACCTTCGAGAGCCGTCGTGAGCTGGGTGACTGCACTAGATGCCATGTGTCACAAGCAGGTGCCATGACATTGTCGACATCTATCCCACTAGAGCATGAGACTCTATGCATGAGACTCAGCAAGCAAGCGCTTCCATGCTCCCTCGCCGCCGCGCCGGACAAATTTCCCGGTGCATCACATAAACGAAACAAACGCTCATTAACTCGGCTCTACCCTACCTTGCCTATCTAGATGTTTTGTTAACATGTTATTTACATATGTAGGCTTATGTTTTAAGGTATCCTGAACCTATGCATCCACTGGAAATTTGTGCCGGTCTATGGAAATTTTGACATCGTGAAATTTACTCGTATTGTACATGCGTCAATCATTTGCTCAATAAAAGTATGATATGCACTAAAATTTGACAAATGAATAAAGCATGTCATTAGAAGATTGTTCAGAGATTCCGAAACCTTCCAGACTTATCCCGATATCTTCATATTTGGTTGAGATACTGGCCGCCAAAACTGCCGCCAAACTTCCGATCGCCCAGATATAAAAAAAATGCCGCAACCACGTCATATACCTACTTTGCAGTTTGCGTCTACAACAGGAGTTCCTAGACCGTTTAAAAGCAGTGGTATACATGGTTTCTAATGCTTCGAAAATTATTTGTCAAAATGTGTTGATTTTAAGAGGATGGATGTTTGACAACTCACGATTTGCCATTCGGCCACATCTGGGACGGAGTTATGTCGGACATGGTGCAGCGTTGCACCGGTCAGAGCGAGCTCGGTCCACACGGTACGGTTATCTGCAACACAAGTACACACGCCTATCGTGCTATCTGTGGTGTCCCGGTTGCAAGTGTACAACTATGCTACGGAATTCGCACCGCCCCCCGGCGCGGTGGTGAAATCAGCTTCCTCGTCGCGAGGTGCGCACGGCTCATGGGAGGGTTTCAACCTCGCAAACGCGCAGTCAACTGCGTCGGCGCGAGGTGTGCACGGTTCATGCAATGGTTTGCTCATACGTATGAACGCTCATATGCAGGCAGGCGTAAGGCGACTGACTGATTTCGATTTACGGCTTCTGTCAGTATGGCAATCAGCCATGTAGCGAAGTTTGTATGCATGTATGTATGTATGGATGTGCAGGTTTCAGTTTAGCCTGAGTCAGGTCAAGGTTGAGTTGGTCTAGGAAAACTCTTCGAAAAATAAACCCAGTATACTGATTTAATGCATTAATAGGTCAAAGCACAAACAGCAATGCCTATTTTAACATGTTAACAGAGGAGCCAAATTCCGCGGCCCCCAGTGAGCCGTTTCCCCCCGCCCCAGTCAAAAAAAATTATCCACCCTGATTTCAGTAATTCCATGCAATGTTTCGCTTGTTAACCTATTAAATTAAAATTAAATATATATACTTACCTTGTGATAAATTTATGATACACAAATTCAATGATAAATTCCATGATATTCCTAGGTTTTAGTATTTCCAAGCCAAAATAAGTATCTTTAATTATTTCCGAAATATCATGAACTTCAATATCCTTTGATTTTGAGCAATTGCTCATTAACGGCAGAGTAGGGCAGATCGAGGGTTGTTGGACAAGGAACGTCGCCACACAATTTGGAGTGGGTGAGAGGCAACCGGGTGGTTGCCCCTCACACTCCCATAGGGTTAATATTAACCCGCGAGTCACTGGGGGGGGGGGGGGGTTAGCCCTCCCCCTTAGGAATATTATAAATATCTCAACAACTAATGCAGATATCGACGCCAAACTTTCAGTACCTATCCGGGCATCATTTTTACACCTTTTGAGAAAAAGTTACAAAAGTTCGTCAGAATTTGTTTGAGATATAGTGAATTTAGTGACGTCACTAAACACGATTTTAACACCAAAATCGGCTAAACTTTGCCAGGCCGTACAAATGCCGCATTTGAAGCAAAATGCAATCGAAAAACGCTAAAAGGTAGAAAAAGGTAAAAAAGGAAAGTAAAAGGTAAAAGGTTTATGACCCCAATTTTTTTTTAAATGCTCACAAAATCAAATTTTTCAAAGATATTGAAAAAACCGGAATATATGTCAAATAACAACATATGGGCAACTACCATACCAAATTTCAAAATGATATCATCTTTTTTGACTGTCATGGCATATAAAGTATGGGTAAATCATGACGTCATATTTTGAAATTGCGTTTTTTGTCTTTTATTGACCGGATACAGACAAATAAATGCCAGCACTGGTTTTTTATAGATAAAACTGATATAGAAACATGCTTTTTTCATTTCGATTTATCAATTTCAAATTTTGACCTTCAGTGACCTGAACTTGACCTGAACTTGACACTAACTTCACGTAAATGAAGTCAGGTGGTAACATGACTACCACTATCGAATTATACGCGTAAAAGCATCCATAAAGCATGTGCTGCATGACTTTCGTAGATATTTTGTGTGTAGTGACCTTTAGTGACCTGACCTTGACCTTGATCTTTTCCGACAATCTCACTTTAGCTCATGTGGGATATGTATCATACTTTTGACAGCACTTTGGGTGATTATAGGCGCAATCGAAGGCCATGGATGGCAAGTATTGTCCATAAACTCAAATACCTCGATTTTAACGTTTGACTTGACCGTGACCTGACATGTGACCTTAATTTGATTTTTTAAAGTTTTTGTTAGGCTTATCTCATTGAGCGCTTTCGAATGCCGCCTTGCGCGTCCCACTGCCACCATTGGTTCTGAAGATACCAGAGGGGGGGGGGTGTTAACCCCCCCCCCCCCCCCCCCCAGTGAGTCGTGTTACAGAATATACCCCAGTGACTGTCGGGTTAAAATCCTGATAATCTTGGAGTCCGGAGCGATCGGGGGGGGGGGGGGGGGGGGCTGGCCCCTCGGGTGGCGACGCCCATGGTTGGGACAGGAGAGATGTTTCAATAATGTTCACATATATGTATCAGAATGCACTGTTGCGCATGCCCATTAGACCATTTACTTTCCCACTAAGCGTTTCGAGGCAGGTGCAGTTTTTATCACTAAAAATCTGCGTTTTGTATCTTAAAGGGAATAAATAGTTCACATTCAACATGTTTTTGTTGTTGTTGTGTCCCCTCTATGTAACCCACTTCAGAAGACTTAGCTCACCAGTCGCTGTATTATCGCCGACATGGCCGATACCACGCGAGTTCTTAAAGAGAATAGTTCACCTTTAACATGGGGACTGAGATAACAGATTTGTTGAGCAGATCTAAAAATGGGTTGTGGTGAAAGAATTACCTCCCTACGTTAAGTAATTTCGACACAGGACTAGTGGGCCCGGTTTCATGTCTGCTGTTCCGGGCCACGATCGGGACATGAACGGTCACTGCCGGAGGCAGGTACACTCTCTGGCACGAAGTCTCTGATCACGACGCCTCGTTAATATCTCTGCTCAACTCTTTTCCTCTGCACGTGCCGCCTCGATCGACCCGCACCCTCACCCTGTTCGCCGTGCCTCGGGCTCGAGTCAGAACTATCGAATCAGGGATGTTCTGCAGGATCCCTAAAGCCATGAATGTTTTCTTGGCCAGTCATTTGAACGTAGACATCTTTCATGACAGTTTTGGCGTTTTTAGAGCTCTCGTGATCAGGTACGTTTTAACCGCATAGTCATCATCACTTCGTTCATCATGTCATTCATCTTCTACTTTTATAACGACTTTAGGCTGTGATATATGTGTTGTGTTTCATGTCTTTTATCTTTTTGACTTCGCCTGTCAGTGGAGTATGACTCTGTTGGCGATGAAAGCAAATAAACAAATAAACAAATAAACAGCCGTCCGGGCGGCGCGGTGGCCCCTTGTCAGAGACTGCACTTGGCGCCAGGCGGAGCAGGACGGAGCCAGAAGGCCAGCTGCCATCGTACGATTTCTCGTGAAATACAAAGAGAAACTTACTTCTTTCTCCACATATATCCATCAGTTGTCCATACCAAAGTCATATTCGTAGTTTTGAGCTCAAGATGCATCGTATGGTTGAATTTCACTACAACTTTCAAGGTGACCTAATCCCTTTAACCACCTATCCCACCTTAACATTATAGTTGAGTTGAGATAGCCATTTTGATGGCTTGGCATTGCAATTAAGTATGGTAGCAGTTAAAACAATCACAATGATCTAATCAAAAAGATATTCGAGTTTGATTTTGACATCTGTGAAAAATAAGGCCCATTTGTATTTGAATAGGGCCTCTAATCCGACAGCGTCGTCTCTTTACCCAACTGGTGGTAATGATAGTCGACTTGTTTTAAGGTCAGCCTTGGAATATTTTCGTCTTTCATTTCTCGATCCCAGGGTGGTTCGCAATCTAAGCCAATCTAGACACCGCGTGGTTCACTTTTTCTTCGCAATAGATGTCGACAAAAAATTGTGCCATACATTTAGTAGCACAAAGGATTTCCCTGTTATGAAAAAAAAAATCATATGACGTCACCAACCCAAGTTTCCGCTTAAAACTAAAAGTTGAATATCTTCCAAGATAAAAAATTCGGAAAAAAGTTCACGAACATGTTCGGCTGACCTCGCCTAACATGTAGACATACAATTAAGTAGTCGAAAGTATGAAGTAAGTGCTGCTGAAAACGATGGTGATATTTTTTCACTCGAAAAGTCACTTAACTTTATACAATTATTTGTTTTAAATTTGAGCTGATGACGTCATTATTGAGCTATAGACCGCCGCTGATTGGCTGAAAAAGTGTCTGTCAGCCAATCAGCAGCTGCACCAGCATGGGTGCATTTTGCAAATGGTAAATTAAATTGCTTAAAAACGGTTACATTTGGGGGAAAATGACCTTAGCTATTTAGACACTTCAATAACGGCCCAAGATAATGGCTATCTCAGTTTAAAACTAATACAAAGGTGAAACATTCCCTTTAATACATAGCATGCAACCTTGGACGCATAGCTGTCAACAAAACTGACCGATACAAACAATAGTTTTTTATTACAAAAAAAAACGTAGGCACACCCGAACGCGTACGCTCCACACGGACGCTCAACGTCAACACGCGCGCTATGCGGACGCTCGTAACGGTTGATATGCAGAGTCCACATGGTCCATGAATACAGCTGTATTCATTGTCCATGTGGACGTCCGGTGAGCATCCAAACGTATATGCCAGCCCAGAACGCGGACGCGGCTCGTCTAACGGTTGCCCTTGATATGCACTGTTTTCTCTTCACTGGCCATGTCGACGTCACTAGAACTCATATGCACGCCCATAACGACTACCTGCTTTCGTAAAGTGGCGGGGCCTGCCGCTGTTTCGTGCACTTGAAGTGCTGCTATTTGTATGAATAGGTAGGCTGCTTTCAGTGTCTGTGCGAACATACTGTGCACCACAGACCACATCAAAACGACATCGGCCAGGCGGCTGCATGTCGTCACTGGCATCCCGTTCACAACAATGTGGTGTACTCCCTCTCCTGGAGGCACACGGAGTGTGATTAAAGGGAATAGGTCACCTTGAAAAATGTCTTAAAAATTGGCTATGCGGGGTATATTGAGCTGGAAATCACGAATATGACATTTGTTTGGACGATAGATGGATATCCGTTGAGAAATGGACATGTTTCTCTTTTCCCCTTCATGGCCATAAAGAACTTCAGGACAATGTATGACGTCATGTATATGGTAGCTTGGATATGGAAGCAATTGCATACAATAACGGCGTACTTGTAACCAAAATATGACGCGTTACCAGAGACGATAGTGGAGACGTCAATACAAAATAAAACAGAACAAAACAAAACGTTTTATGCTCTACAACTGTTTGCTCTGAACTATTTATTCGCATTTGTAGGTACATACTGAATAACTAGATGTCTCATATACCACACAACAAAATTTGGTATCTTCAACTCTGCCTGGACCAGTTACCAGTTATCAATTATCCTAAAGTGAAGCAATGTTTTGTGAGTCTTACGGTATGAGTGGATAGGATGAGGGTATTTTATTAGCAGTCTTGCCAAGGCCTGCCTGTACATGGTTTCCTTTTTATTATTATCATGTGAAGCATACTAATAATGTACTCAAGAGCTATACCTCAGCTATACCTATGTATCCTTCCTTGTCATACCTGGTTCTTTCACCAAAATGGCCCTTACACAGTTTACATTAAATGTGTACTCATCACAGCTGAGCTTATACAATACATGCAGTAAAGCACCAGAGCTTTGGTGTGTTGATATCATCAATAATGAGATAGCATGAAATGTCTGCTAGAAGGAGCCCTAACCCACAACAACAACAACTGCTAGAAAGCTGTGACAAAATATTATATCCTTACATGTATCCTTACATGGATGTAACATAGGTACATGCATAGGCGTAGGAGCCGGGGGGGGGGGGGGGGGGCAGCCGCCCCCCCCCCCCAACATTTTTTTTTAACATTATGCCTATGGGCGTTGCATGGAAAGAATCAACTTCAGAATGCCTCCTGTCCCTTCAACTTGAACATAGTTCCTACGCCCCTGGGTACATGTTAGTGTGGATGTTTTTTAATCTTATTTCTTGCATGCAAATTTGCACTTTAAATTTTGGTAATTTGTCCAACTGATTATCAATGTTTCCTGATATATGATATTCCTGATATTTCTGACTACCTTACATATCCATTTTAGGTACAACCAAAAGCTGCATGAAGAGAAGCAGGGGAGCGAAGCGCCCACAAGTGAAGCATCCTAGCATTGGGAAATTTGGGTGGAAAATGACACCCTATGGATACTATTTTTCCACTCTTTTTCCTGAGTTTTACTGTGAATTTTCCACTCCTTATTTTACAATGCATTAAATAATTGGAAATCTGATACTGATTTATGGATGTAATTATAGGGACAGCTTGTGGATGGAAAGACTGGTAAGCATTGGCATAGATAATAACTAATTTTGGTGAGCAGGTAATTGGGTGATAAAGCCGGGTACATATGCTTTTTGGTTTAATTTTCCACTCTTTATACTTATTTTTAGTCAGAATTTTCCACTCTGCACCCCAGCTCCAAAGCAATTCTAGGAGCCTGAGTGAGTGAGTATGTAGCAAATTTATTTGTTGCTCTTTATCTCTTCTTGTAGTTAGAAACTTTAGTTACTCATCTATTATGTTTCATTATGATTTATATTGTCAAAGATTTACCATTTCGCTTCACCAACGAGCTTAGCATGTCAGCTCGTAATTGTTACTATGACTGATGTGTGCAATGTTTTTGTTTTGTTTTTCTGCCAGCATTTGTTGTTCATGATCACACAGTGATTTTGAGCCTAGCCCAGGATGCAGGAGCCTGGAGCAGTCTCATTATATGTGTTCATGGATAAGATGTGTTGCCATCACAATTCACAAAGTATGTGAAGTTTGCAATGCTGCCACACAAATGGGAAAAACACATGCAACATGTTATTCAATGGAATGTATGTGTTTCTTCATTTGCAAGCAAGAATGGTCTTCAATCCAGTAAAACGTTGTCATGCATGGTTGTCATATGCACTATCAATACTTCCATATAATATTTTGGCCCTTTAGGTTCAAGCTTTATTGGTTTAGTAATAATATAAAATGCTGTAAGATGCATTTTTTTAATGAATAAATGGACAACACTTCAGCAATCCTATAGACTGCCATTTGAACATTGTATCAACATGCTTGTCTGCAGCCCTTCACGGGCAGATGGAATAAGTATTTATGCATGTTTTATGTTTGTGTCATCAGGACCTTGTGTCACAGCTAGAGGCCACGCAGCGCACCTTCACAGTCCTCAAGGACATATTGGTGCCGTACCCGGCCCTCGCGTGGGAGGTGGAGGCCAGCTTGGCCGGTACCACCGCAGGCACGGATCCCCCACCTCCACCTCCAATCATGGCCATCCGACGCAAGTGGCTCGACCCCAGGGGCCAGTACCGGGGGTTCGGAGAACTTCAAGACGGCGTGCTGTAGGGTGTCCTAGTCTGGCATTTAGCATTGATTTAACATTTAGCATAGATATATAGATAGAGCACCCAGTCAGTGTGAGCTGAACCCCGGACGGATGTAGCACCGTGTCAAGTGTAGCTGACTTAGACGGTAATGTATCAGACATGATCATTGTATTCGCAATCGATGACAATGAAATGAAAGTTCATAAAAAACAGACGTTTCGACAAACAGAGCGTCTTCGTCAGTGCTAATTATACATTTTAAATTATAAAGATATTTAAGTCAAGCAATCACAATCGGCACCAGGTTTGCATGAAGCAGATTGCGATTGCTCGACTTAAATATCTTTAGAATTTGCTGTGTGCCTGGCCAGGCACGTAGCCAAGGGGAGGGCGGCGGGGCGGCCGCCCCCCCCCCCTTGGAGGCCCCTTTTCGGCGCGCGCAGCGCGCCGAAAAGGGCCGACGAGACCGCGCGAAGCGCGGTATCATAGGCTCTTTACTACACGAAGCGTGGTCTTTAGAGAGTTAAGAGGACTTCAGAGGCCCTTTAGGGCCATCATGGCCCTCTCTGAAAGACCAGAGGGCCCCTTGGACGTTCAAGAGAGCCCTGTGCATGTCAGAGGGGCCCCTGGCCAGACCGAAAGGGCCACTGAGCGGGTCAGAGGCCTCCCTGAGCACGTCGAATGGGCCCATAGCCAGCACAGAGGGGCCCCTGGGCAGATTGAGAGGCCCCTGAGCATGTCGACAGGGCGACAAAGCGGCCAGCGCAGTCCTTTGCCAGGTCATAAGGGCCCCTGAACAGGTTGGAGGGCCCCTGGACAGACCAGAGGGCCCCTGTGCAGTTCAGAGGGGCCCTGACCAGACCGAAAGGGCCCCTAGGTGGGTCAGAAGGGCCCCTGAACATGCCGAATGAGCCCCTAGCCAGCACGGAGGGGCCCAAGGGCAGGTCGGAGGGCCCTCGGAGCATGTCGCAAGGCGACAAAGCAGCCATCGCAGTCCCTTGCTAGGTCGGAAGGGCCCCTTAGAAGGTTAAAGGGCCCCTGGAGAGACCAGAGGGCCCCTGTAAAGTTAAAAGGGCCCCTGCGCAGATCGGAGGGGCCCCTGCCCAGACCGAAAGGACCCCTGGGCGGGTAAGAAGAGCCCCTGAACATGCCGAAGTGGCCCCTGGCCAGCACGGAGGGGCTCCAGGGCAGGTCGGAGGGCCCATTGAGCATGTCGGCAGGGCAACAAAGCAGCCAGCGCAGGCCGACCAGAAGAGTCGCTGGGCTGATCGGAAGGGCTCCTGGGCAAGTCAGAGGGGCCCCTGGCTAGATCGAAAGGGTCCCTGGGCCGGTCGGAAGGCCCCTTGAACATGCCGGATGAGTTCCTAGCCAGACTGGAGGGGCCCCTGAGCAGGGGCGGCAGATTGCGGGGGCAGGGTATCCAAAATTTCCCACAGTCGAAAATCCTGGGGGGCAAAGGGTAGTTTTGCCCCCCCCCCAGATTTTAGCTTGCTCAATCTGGGGCAACATGACCCTTCCCCTCCCCAGGATTTTCATTTGAGGGGGGGATTTTGGGTACCCTGCGCCCCGCAATCCGCCGCCCCTGCCCCTGAGCATGTCGGCAGGGCGACAAAGCAGCCAGTGCAGTCGCTAGCCAGGTCGGAAGGACCTCTGCACAGGTCGAATGGGCCCTTGACACACAAGAGGGGCTTCTTGGAAGGTCTGAGGAGTCTCTGGTGAGACCGGAATGTTCAAAGGACGTAGATATCCCAGATGAAGATTAAATACAAAGAGGACTTACTCCACAGTACAAATATTAAAAGCGGAGCTTTCGGGTATATTGTAACACCCTTCGTCAGGGTGCTACAATATACCCGAAAGATCCGATTTTATTTTTCCCTGTATAGTAAGCCCTCTTTGTATTATATATATATCACCCACTCCACATCATGTCTTTTCGCTTCGCGGATCCCAGATGAGTCCCTGAACAGGTCGGAAGGGCGTAGACAAGGTCAGAGGGGCCCCTAGACGATCTGAAGGGACCTGGGGCCTTTCAACAGTAAGAATACGGTTGTACAGGGAATAAAACTCAAAATTTTCGCTCCGCTCCGCGGCGCAATTTAACTCCAAATTCCATTATATGCGGGTTAGAAGAAAAAAATCGGTCAGTTTCTCGGCGCATTTATGTGTTATGTTTCTACTTTCCTATATTATTGGGCAAGATAGTTCACTTTAGCACTTTTCCCCGCACTTTTAAACGCACAATATAGCAATTTTAGAGGTCCGCACCATACGCAATGCGACGCATTGATGAGAAAGCAACCCAGGGCATAATACTCAAAATTTTCGCGCCATTGCAAGTTGGTATAGCTGATTCCAAATTCGTGTCGCTGGTTCCAAAGTTGATGTGGCAGTTTGCTAACTCCAGCTCCTAAACGTTGGTATGGCCCATGCCATACCTGCCATACTGCATTTTTCAGCCTTGTGACGTGCCTTTTCATGAGTTTTTTTTTTGGGGGGGGCCTTTCAACGCTTGGGAAGGGGCCCTTTCAACGCTCGGGAAGTGGCTCTTTCGTGGCGCCGCCCCCCCCCCCCCTGGACGAAATCCTGGCTACGTGTCTGTGCCTGGCCTAGTTGAAGTTTTTGTTTTGAGACGACATGTAAGGAAGGAAGTTAGGAATTCATCTTTGTGTGTGACTGTGTGTCAGCAGTTTAAGTTTCGTTCGAGAGTAGTCAACCGCTCTTCTTCTTGTGTGGAGGATGTTACGGGCGGCACGTCGCTGGCGCCATGCCAGCGATGCATTTGATGCTGTGGCCAGACTGGTTATTGATTCACCGTATTTGGAAGGTTTCAATCACGATTCATTTTGGAATATAAATGATTCAGTCACTGTTTGATTCATGGATAAACATTTTGAGAAATGATTCTTTCCGATTCAAAGAATAAAAACATTTTCTGATCAAATCACGTTTGACTCACCATTGAAATAGCATTGCACAACCTTTTTTTTATTTAAACAGCCTTGTTTCTATGCGAGTTTTGATTCAATCACGATTCATGAATAAAACAATCCAGGTGGTGAATCGATTGTTCTTTGATTCAGGGATTTTGATTGAACGATTCTAATCGATGCAATCAGAGTCGAATCAATAACCAGTCTGGCTGTGGCGACAGCGGATTGTGGACCTGTCTCGCGGAGCAACTCCTATGTATATTTGGTTGATGTATAGCCCGGTGGCGGCGCTGTGTGCGTTCGCTCTTGACTGCGCAGTCTGTGCGACTAGGAGCGCAAGCAACTTTGTTGGCATTTAATACCTTCTGTACGGATATACTGTTAATGTAACGTTCATACTTCCGCACAGAGTAGTTCCTCATAGTTCCGCACTTTCCGCACCCTGTGGTGAACCAGGAACAAGAAGATCTAACACTCAGCGGTAGGATGTACAGTGCAATATACTATGTGATTGCATGCAATATCTGAATATATAAATTTGTTCTCGTACCACGTCCAAGTTCCGTGCGACCCGTCTTTCAGGTGAACAACGCCGTAAGGTGTTAGACAGTGCCGGCGTCGCGAAAAGCTACCGCATGTTGTACACATGGTTATTGTATAGGTAAATTGAAACGCTCTTCCCTCTTCATGTGCGTACTGTAAACACATTGCAAGCCACCAAGTTCTATGGTCAAATGATGTACTGGA
The DNA here is from genome assembly GCA_036785665.1 of Chirona hameri. Lineage (NCBI taxonomy): Eukaryota > Metazoa > Arthropoda > Thecostraca > Balanomorpha > Balanidae > Chirona > Chirona hameri. The sequence goes on from JAXIVJ010000067.1 coordinate 376,869, forward strand.
TGAGTATACATTATATACATTGTACACTGCACAGGTGTCATAGCCGGTGCTTCAACCCAGCAACACTGGCGCCACGAAGCAATGCTGATCACCACCAGGGACGTAGACAAGGGGGTGGCTACCGGGGGGCCCTGCGCCCCCCCCCCCCCGAGGAAAATATATTTACGCTAGATAAAATCAGATTCTCTGACGACCCCCCCCCCCCCGCCCCCCCCCCCCCAACATATGTCTGAGGAGCGAAATTGGTTTCTATCACCGACGTGCCCCCCACCCCACTCCTGAGAAAAATCCTGGCAACGTGCCTGATCACCACATACCGGGTCGAACCACCTCCCCCCGCTTCCAGCTTCACTGGACGCTGTCGTTGAAGCGGGAGTGCTCTGCCCAGCTGCTGTCGAGTCTCCTTCGACTCATCTGGGCATGTAGCCCGATGGCTGTACGGCCCACTCGACCGGCGGGGATCGTCCTGGTGAACGATGGGGCCGCAGCTACCCCGCCGTTTCCGCATCGCCACGATCTTAGCCAGAATCGGGCGAACGTGCAGAAAGGTTTTTGGCACCTTGATGGGCGTCACGATGCAGGAGTCCGACACCCGTTTGAAGCACCGCACTGTTCTGAAACAACGATGTAAGCGAAGTATAATGCCTGGCGTAAATGTAATAATGGTAGGGCATCAAAACGTCTATTATGTCCTTTGGTTGTACGACATTAAACAACAGAGAGACAGTCTGGAAGACAACCAGACAACCAAGGACCACAGATAGTTACATGACATGAACAGCATGTTGAGATGTAATCGGCGAGCTCAATCCCTCGTGCATTGCTGACCATACCGGCGCTTTGCAATAGAGGAAAGATGACAGACAGAAAGACAATTTATAAAAAGGTTACAGGTATGTCCTCACTTCACAATGCCGTCGTCGTTCCGCGCATAGTCCGGCCCATATGAGCCGAGAAGTCGATCACGGCGACCTTCTTGCGGAGGCTGAACGTTGGCGGCCTGCAGACAAGAAAAGAAAAACAATTACCTTTACAAAAAAAAAAACAATGTGGCGACATAGAACACAACAATGACTGAGCATGAACAACGTGATGACGTGAACAACAACTTGAACGACAAATGATGACGTCAACACAAATAATACTGCTAACGTAATAGCACAAGCACAAAAAAAAACATTTTGAAACAGCGTCATTTGGAGTGGCCTCACTGGTCTCACTGTCATTTGTCATTTGGCGTCACTGGCCAGAGGGGCGCCGTCATTACAGTGTCTTAGGTTTATTATTACATATCCCATTATTCGGAGCCAATTAGGTACACAATACTGAGTAAATGTGACTGGCCGTCACTGGCCAGATGGGCGCCGTCATTAGACGGAGGGGCGCCGTCCCTGGCCGGAGGGGCGCAGTCACTGGCCGGAGGGGCGCCGTCATTAGCAGGAGGGGCGCCGTCATTAGCAGTAGGAGCGCCAACACTAGCCAGAGGGGCGCCAACACTAGCCAGAGGGGCGCCGTCACCAGCCAGAGGGGCGCCGTCACCGGCCATAGGGGCGCCGTCACTGGCCAGAGGGGTGCCGTCACTGGCTATAGGGTTGATGTCACTAGCCAGAGGGGCGCCGTCACTGACCAGAGGGGCGCCGTCACTGGCCAGAGGGGCCTAAAAACAGACGAAATCTCATGAGTTTTGGAAATCTGTCGGACGGCCCCTCAAACCAACGTTTTGGGCCGGTCTGCATCCGCCAGAAGGCCCGAGTCCTTACATGGAACCCTTACTTAGTAAAATGGCAATGTTAACCTGCCAATGACTGGGGGGGGGGGGGCAAATATCCCCCCCTGACAAATTTCCGCAATAGCTCAAAAACCAATAGCGATATCAACGTTAAACTTTGGGTACCTTCTACACAAATTTTACGTCTTCTGTGCATAAATGAAGAAATTTTGTCGATAACAAAATCGAGATATCACAAATTTAGTGACGTTACTTCACACGAGTTTGGCGAATAAAAAAAAACAGCTAAACTTTAAGAGAGCATGCAAATTCTATATTTTGAGAAAAATGCAATACAAAATGTCAGAAAATTGCAAATGGCAAGGGCTACAAAATTTACTTTCGGATTTGTGAAAAATTTGGCTTTTGGCCCCGCCAAAAATAATTTAAAAGAAATCAATAAAAAAACATTTCTTCAGAAAAATCCCCTAAAAATAGAACATTGCAAATATATTAACAATTCACCGGATTTCGCATCTTTATACATAAAGAGGGGAAGAGGGGATTTAAAACAAGCTTTTCTTAGTAAAAGCTGCATATACTCTCTTTTGCAATAGGAAACGTGTCAATTTGTTGCCCTTTGCAGGCGGTTTGGGAGGCTTGGTTCGCCTTGCCCCACTGTTGGATCCGCCAGCGGCCAAAAACATTGGGAGGGCCGAGCGGGTACCATTGGGGGGGGGGGGGGGCGAGGGGCCACCCCAAAAGTATATAAATCTACCCTATGGGAAGATATGTATGTGTTATACATATAAATATCAAACATTGGTTTGATCCATGGCAGCCTTACAAAATATTGTCTGTACTAATATAAAACATGATGGCTGTGTTAGAGTCCTTCACAGTAGATGTATCAATGTTTTAAAATACACAATTTGTTGTAACAATATAAATATTTAAGCCAAAATAATGCATGATGGTTATATAGAGTTTCTCCACAAGGCTGTACTTCATCCCCTCCCTGGCTGTACACTTCAGTCAGGTTCTAACAGTGGACTTTCATGCTATCATAGTGTAGACAATATTGACACACTAAAACACTCCAAAGTATTGGCAGGAAAAGTAAGCTATTTTAATGTGACCGAAGATTTTATTTTCACCATGCACAGTGTGAACAGTACAGTATTTTGACACAACCAAACAATGCAACTTTACCTTCAGATTTGGATGAAATGTAGGAATATTGGAAAAGTATGAGGTTAGGACCATAGACGTACACAAGGGGGGGGGGGGGGGGGCAAACAGGGCAATTCCCCCCTGACGGTCCAACTAGAGGCCATCTTTTCAAACTCCGCAAGTCCTCGGTGACCGCAAGGGTCAGACAATTCGCCTTCGCCACACGTATTGTGAATGATTGGAATGGCCTCCCATCCAAAGTGGTCTGCGCTCCTTCGCTGAATGCCTTCCAAGGCTAGATTGGACGCCCACTGGGCTCACGTCAGGTTCAGCATACCTGACACTGACTGAGACATGCCAGGAATCATGAACTCGATGAGAGCGGGTACTACAGGCCTTGAGGCCTAAAAATCCTGATTACTGTAAGGTAAAGTAAGGTAAGGTAAGGTATGTACTCTGTACGTGCCCCTTTGATCATTTTTTTTAAATGGTGAAAATATGCCCTTTTTTAAAATATAGCTGGCCAAAACCTGAGTTTTTTTTGGTGAGGGTACTTTATGCCCCCCCCCCCCAAGCAAAAAAGTTCCTCCTAGAGTGAATCCTGGGTACGCCACTGGTTATGACGAGCCCAGTTTAACAGCAGTTAACTTGCATTGTTGATGCATAGAAAATGACCATTTCCCCATTAGACGAACAACCCGGCAAAGCTGACATAGGGCCTGTTCCTGTGGCGCCTGTAACCTCCTCCAAGTTGCTCCAACTTGCAACTGTCTGTGCAATAGGATAGAACAGTTGCCAGTGGCATACACAGGATTCACTCCAGGAGGGGGCAATTTTTTTTTAGGTTGGCATAAAGTACCCCAACCCAAAAAACTCACCATATTTGACCCAATATATTTTTTGAGGGGCATATTTTCAACAATTTTTGGTCGTATTCCGGTTTTGCACACCTTTTTGTAGGAAAACCAAATATTTTATACTAATTCTACATGTCTGATTTCATTAGAACTGCACTCAAAACAGAGACATTATCAGTACTTACCTAACAATACTATTTTGTATCACCCATCAATCCCCTCAACCAACCGCAATGACTCCGCCATTACAACTGAAATGCTAATTCAATTTACCTATATAAAGGTGTGCAAAAGCGGAATATCGCCCAACTTTTTCCTAAAAAACAAAAGGTGTTGATCAAGTATTTTATGACAAAACATGTCCCCCTGTTAGCTTTCTGTGTCATATGCAATAATTGTCTGGATATTAATACAATTTCCCATTATATTTAGATATATTATATCCATATTTCTATCATGGGCTGCAGTAAAATATTTACCATATTTTCATTATACTTCTGTAGAACCAATCAAGCAAGCATTTCCATGAAACAAACACATGAAATACCTGGTCTGTGTAAAAATCAGATTCATGATCAATGATGTATAAGGTCAACAAGAACAAGAACTTACCAGAAAATCGTCGCGTTCAACTCAGGGTCGCCCCGTTTCTATATTGGGATTTGCACCTTCTTACAATACAATTTCGCAAGCTCGGAATTCTGGCTTCTGATCCCGGCAATGCATCCAGTCACTGAACCAACTCGGTGGTAATAACAGACCTTGGTAATAACAACCTATATTACTTCTGTACTATTTCAAAGTTACTAATGACCACGGCCAAAGTCTGTATAAATACCACGGCTATTTTGCGGCAGAATCTGCGTATGACGCAATTCAGACGTCAGCGGGTATGCCGTCATACCTTTGGCGAGCGTTCATTCCCCGATTGTGGCCCGGAAGAGCGGGAATGAAAACGGGCCCACTAGTCCTGTGTCGAAATTACTTAACGTAGAGAGGTAATTCTTTCACCACAAACCATTTTTAGATCTGCTCTACAAATCTGCTATCTCAGTCCAAAACCCCATGTTAAAGGTGAACTATTCCCTTTAAGTGATTTCTTAACCCGCGAGTTACTGGGGGGGGTATTTTTTGCCCCCCCCCCTCCCGTTATTTTGCAATAACTCTTAAACGAACACTGGTATCGTCACCAAACTTGCAGTACCTTCTCTCACATCAATTCTACACATGTTGGCAAACGGAAAAATATGAGGCTATGATAGGTCAACCGGGAATGACGTCAGAGTGACGTCATGTTCTTCTGTTTTTGTTGCAAAATAATGGTTTGCGTAAAACGCTGTCAAAGGTACGATATTTGAGATAAACTAAATTGTTATAAATCAAATTACTAACAATAGACCGGGCTATCAAACTGATATCTCGGATTTTTTTCTTTTTCGAAATTAAAATTTTTGAGAAATCCAAATACATTTTTTTTAAAAAAAATTTCAAGAAAAAATCACAATTATCCAAAAACCGGAATATATGTGATCGAGACGTATGCGGTGAATATGTGTACCAAATTTCAAGTCGATATCTTTAAAAATGACCGAGTTATGACCTTTAAATGTCAAAAATCGACCACTTCTCACAGCATTACTATGCATAAAAAACGCATTTCCATTTTTGCTTTTTACTTATATTTATATGGAAAAACAATGTTCTAAGGTCATTTTTCGCGTTCTAGACGAAAAACAAACCCATAAACATGTATTACAACGCATAATGACCGTAATCTGCAGTTTGACCTCGTGACCTCGGATGACCTTGTCCTGACCCAAGGTCATAAGCAGCTTAGAAAGGTACTTAGAAGTGTCAGACACACGAATGATACCGATTTATCGACAGTTTATGCGTTTAATATCGCAATTTTGCGCGACAATTCCATCCATCGAGACCTTTTGACACGGTCAAACATTTTGTACTTGGCCTGACCTGTGACGTCATCGGTGACCCCGAGGTCAACAAAATTATGTTTCCCTCCATAAATTTCACAGGGCTATCGAATACCGTTTGAATTGTTACATTCGGTCCAGTAGTTCCGGAGATCAGAGGGGGGGCTAAAAATAGCCCCCCCCCCCAGTAAGTCGCGTTATGAAATATACCCCAATAACTCGCGGGTTAATGCGACCAATCAACAATGCTTAACTGATAATAGTCAACAAACATGGCACCGCATATCTGAATTATGAGGTGTCGCAAACATGGTATAGTTTGAAAATAGCGAAAGAAAGACAGAGTGACAGCAGAGGGACAACAGAGGGACAGCAGAGGAACAGCAGAGGGACAGCAGAGGAACAGCAGAGGAACAGCAGAGGGACAACGGAGGAACAGCAGAGGGACAACAGAGGGACAGCAGACGAACAACAGAGGGACATCAGAGGGACAACATAGGGACAGCTGAGGGACAGCAGAGGGACAACAGAGGGACAGCAGGGGGATAACATAGGATAGAGGGACAACAAAGGGACAGAGGTAAAAAAGAGGGATAGAAGGGCAGCAGAGGGATAACAGAAGGATAGAAGGACAGCAGGGGCACAACAGAGGGAAAGCAGATGGACAACGGAGGGACAGCAGAGGAACGGAGGGACAACAGAGGGACAGCATAGGGACAGCAGAGGGACAACAGAGGGACATCAGAGGGACAACAGAGGGATAGGATAGGGATAGCAGAGGGACAACAGCAGGACAGCACAGGGACAACAGAGGAACAACAATCAGAGAGACATCAGAGGGACAACAGAGGAACAGAGGGACAGCAGAGTGACAGCGGAGGGACAGCAGAGACAACAGAGGGACAGCAGAGAGACAGAGGGGCAACAGAGGAACAACAGAGGAACAGCAGAGGGACATCAAGGGATAGAAGGACAGCAGAGGGACAGCAAAGAGACAACAGAAGGAGATCAGAGGGATAGAAGGACATCAGAGGGATAGAAGGACAGCAGAGGGACAACAGAGGGATAGAAGGACAGCAGAGGGACAACAGACGGATATAAGGACAGCAGAGGGACAAATGGACGACAGAGACAACAGAGGGACAACAGAGGGACAGTAGAGGGACAACAGAGGGAGAGCAGAGGGATATAAGGACATCAGAGGGAATGAAGGACAACAGAGGGACATCAGAGGGAATGAAGGACAACAGAGGGACATCAGATGGACAACAGAGGGATAGAAGGACAGCAGAGGGACAACATACAGATAGAAGGACAGTAGAGAGACAGAGGGACGGCAGGGACAACAGAGGGACAGCAGAGGGACAACAGAGGGACAACAGAGGGACAACAGAGGGACAGCAGAGGGACAGCAGAGGGACATCAGAGGGACAACAGAGGGACAGATAAACAACAGACAAGAGGGCGATTCAGCTGACACCGACCCCCCCCTCCCTGCCGGTAAACATCAATCAACAATTCAACTTGTTATGAGTCCAATTGCGTCGACTCAAATATATTTTTGAGTCGAGTCGATTCCATTTTTGAAAACGTCACTTGAGTCAAGAGTCGAGTCTATTAATTTTTATAAACAGCACCTGAGTCAAGATGATTCATTTTTTAAAGCAGCAATTGAGTCAAGAGTCGAGTCAGTTCTTTGGCTGTTGAGTCAGACATGGGTCTACAAAAAAAAAATGAGTTGTTACATGTCTGGTCACTTATGATGTCACCAAAATAATGCCTATTTTTAAAGTCAGTTGAGCCGTATCTTTAAGCACAGTGTATGCCTGGGCGCCTGGATGATCTAATTTTGACAAAAGAAACCCATGTACTCAGGCGAATGTGATGAGATATCAAGCATCAACTACAGACTGTATGAGCCTTACAACTGCTGCAGTTCTAAAGAAGGCGAACTAAGTGAGGAACAAAGACGGAGGAACTGCTGCAGTTTCTAAAGAAGGCGAACTAAGCGTTATGCATTAATCGTTGGCTAACACTCCTAACTATACGTAGGTACCTTACCTACGTCCACAGTTGCGCCGCTGGTAAAGACGTCAGTCTGGGCTGTCTGGTTGGTGAATGGTGTGTGATCTTCAGGTTGGTCTGCCCAATCGGGTTGTTGCTCCCCTGGGTCCTCATGGAGGACTATAGCCCAGCGGCTCCCGGTGGCGAAGGTAGACGGCCACCAGGGAAGCCACCAGGCCGGCGTCCCACAGCTGCGCTGGGTCCATGTTGGTGCTGCCAGTCAGCTGCAGGCGGGCGCCAGCAAGGGATGGACACTGCAGCACCCAAAATTGACCCAAAATTGTCAGCTTCATACCATAAAATGTGTGATGATATGTTACTAGTATGGCTAGTAAGCATCAATTTCATACAAATTAGAAATGAGCAGGCAGGTACTGAATCTGAAATGTGAAATAGTGTAACATCTGGCTGGGACTAGCCCCTGCTCTGTGTAGTTCGTTAGCTGTGTGAGACGGCTTTCCTTACTTCGTTTTACGCCTCTGTTCCATCCCCGCCCATCGCTGCCTGAAGACGTCTGTTTCCCTCCCCCCCATCGCTGCCTGAAGACGCCTCTGCCCCCCCCCCCATCGCTGCCTGAAGACGCCTCTGCCCCCCCCCCCCATCGCTGCCTGAAGACGCCTATGTTCGCATCCCCCAGTGACGACATAGTTTTGGTATACTGTTACACTTTTGTGTCTGATAATAATACCGTCATCTGGCAACCTGCCTACTCTTCTTCTATTAGGGATCCTGGCTAACACCATAAATTTGGGAGGTGAATAATTACTGAACTATTACACACACACGAGGCAGCTGCACGAGGCAGTTTCTTATTGAATAGTGTTTAATTTTTTCGAAATCCGTTCACAACTCAACATGACATCACATTTTTTTTTCAGAAAAAGTAATTATGCGTCAGGTGCCGCCCGACGCCAGTCCGCCCCCACGGAGCCGGAGCCGGCAACCCGTGGTCCTCCGGTGCTGGTTCGTGCCGGGGACGGGCCCGCTCGTCTTCAGTATCCCTGCTGTGGTCTGCGGCCCGGTGCTGTTCCCGCTCGACCACACTCTCCCCATCACTGCTTGGAGTGCCGAGATGCGGTGATCGGTGCCGTTCCGCCGAACTTGCTGAAGAGTCTGCAGTACCCAGATCTCGCGCGCCATCTAGTCCAGGTGAACTTCCTCCTTGCTCCATCACAGATGGCGCATCGACTTCCTCTGGTCTGGTGCGCGATGACTGGTGCGCTGGTGCTCTGGTCTGATGGTTCGCGGCCCGCTCGGCCAGGCGCTGAACCAGACGCTCCATGGCAGCATCATAAGGGACAGGACGTGGCCGATCCCGCTGGCCGACGACCACGAACACGGTGCCCTCTTTGGCGAATACCGTGCTGACTCGATTGTCTCGTTTCAGCTGCTTTCAGCTCATTAAAGGAGATAGTTCACCTTGGACATTTTTACCAAACACGATTTGATTATATTTTGTTATACAATTTCTTTTTATATTGTAAAAAATGGCCTTAGATCGCGCCGATTCAGGACAGAAGGCCGTAAATTTGTATTGTTTATCAAAACTATATGCATACTCTCTGAGTCAGAGTTCTGACGTCACGCGAATGTAAATAAATGGTTCAGCCAATCAGATTCGAAAGTAAGGATAGACTCGCATTGGAGATGGGCCAACCGGCGGCCGGCGGTTCGCTTGGTAGCACCAGCTGCAAGCTGATTGGCTGATCGTATAGCCTCTGCCCGGGCTAGAACCAGTACAGCATTATTTCGCCAGCACCGCATTCCTTCGCCAAAAAAAATAATATATTCTGCTGGAGTCTTTTCAGTCAAGAAAACTTGCAGATAGGGGTTTCCCAACACGGGCTACAAAACTGCTAACTCAGTTTAAAACTAATGTTGAAGGTGAACTATTTCCTTTAAAGGGAAGTGTCGACCTTGGTAGATTCGAGCGAATGCTATACAATGACTAAACAGAGTAAGCAGATAACGATTCTTCTATTACTTTGTCATAAAACCCGGTAACTGGAAATATTGATGCAATAAAATATTATACAATATGACGTCATTTTCAGATTTACGTCACAGACGCGTCACACCTCCCGAGTTTATGGTGAATCGATTTAGGTAAACATGCCCTCGTTTGCGCCGGTTCCCCATAATGCAATCTGTGGTTAGTTCAACGACGCTTTACCTACACACAACAGGTACGCGATTTGGTAGCACTTTCTTCCGTGACGTCACAAGGATTATATTTTTGTTTGTGTCAACGACCGGAAAAACGCTTATTTTCGTCCAGTATTTCCTGGAGAACAAATATGCATTAAAAATTGGCACCAGACACTTTTCGTAAGTTGTAAACATGAAGGAAGCAGATCAAAGCCGCCCCTGTAGCTCAGTGGGAGAGCGCTGTACTTCTGACCTATCCCGGTAGTGGCAGCCCGGGTTCGAGTCGCTTCGGCGCTCGCTATTTGCTCCTGACTGGGATGGCCTGCGGCCGGTGGCAGCGGTTGCACTCAAGGTCAGGTGACGTCAATGAGCAGGGCGGACCGTGTCCAGACATGTCGGGCACGTAAAACTTTCGTCCTCTAAATTTTGCCGGACGCCAGGAATTGCGCGATCGGGTGGTTAGGTCAGGACCTGCACAACAAGCTCTGCTTAGCGCGAGTCCTTGACCTCGGAAATCCATCCATACAAAACATTCGTACCAAATTTATATTGAAAAAAAAAGAACAACGCTACGTGACGTCACGGCATCCACACAACAAATCCACACAGTCCGACTGAAAGCGTTGAGGGGAAAACGCTTTGTGCAGTGCAATCCACGGTAGATAAAATACGTGCGATCCATTTGTTCGGTGTTTTATATTGATTTGTGCTGCGATATTATTTTATATATAGGTATGAGATAGTTATGTTTGCCATTATAGATCTATGATGAAGTGATAATAGACTGGGATGATCAATGACTACAGGGCCTATTTTAACATGCTAACTGGGGGGGGGGGGGAAATGCCCCCCCCCCCAGTGAGCCGTTTTGCCCCCCCCCCAGTCAAGAATTCTTTCCCACTCTGATTTCAGTATTTCCATGTCATTTTCGCTTGATAGGTATTCAATTAAAATAAAATATGCTTACCCTGGTATACAAATCCAATGCAAAATGTCATGATATTCCTAGTGTTTTAGTATTTCCCAGCCAAAATAAGTATCTTTAAATTATTTCCGGAATATCTTGAATTGCAATATCTTTTGAACGATTGCTCATTAGCGGCAGAGTGGGGGAGATCGGGGGTTGTTGGATCAGGAACGTCGCCACACAATTTGGAGTGGGTGGGTGCAACTGCTGAGCCGATTGCGTTCAAATTTGGTGGTGTGGTTAGGGCTCTCTCAGCCGCCACTTTCCCACAAGACAGGTGAGAGGTGCTTCTGCACGTGCGCACGTGTGTACCACGTATTTGTATCTCAGAAACTACTTCCCTACTCGAGTTGAAATTCACCATACATTTGAAGTTCAAGTTCATGTATTACACCATGCATTTCCTTTGCGTTCGCTCGTTCATCGCCAACTACGGCGCCTTACTGGTTCGGTCAAAAAAGTTATGGAAGAAAAATGACGAATGACCTCAGCGTGAATAGATTTTACCTCGTGGAGGTCACAGGATAAAAATACCAAATGGATATTTGCATTGGCGGATCCAGAACGGGTGGTTTGGGGGGGCAAAATTCCTAAAAGTCTCACACAATTCTGAAAACGGATCGGATTTGGCCTGCTTATGCATTATAGCTGATTTAAAGCTAACTTTCCTTAGCAAAAGTTGCTTAGATTTTCTTCCATATCAGGAAATGTGTCAATCTTGAGCCGATTTCAGGCGGTTGGGGGGGGGGGGGGCAATTGCCCATTTTGCCCAACTGTAGATCCACCACTGGACCTTTGTATTTTGCAAAAGATGCGAGACTCTGGTGAAAAGTTGGTAAATTTAGCCATTTCCTGTGGATTTATATGCATTTCCATGTTTCCCCAATGACTTATTACCGAGCGGACGCGAAGTGCCCGTGAGGTTTCTCGTCAACTTACTAGACACATTTATATTTGACCCGGCCCGACCCGGCCCGACCCGGCCTGACCCGGCCATACAGATGTTTTTCGGCAGCTAATTACTTTGCAACCACAGCTCCGATTGGGATCGGGTTTTCACCATTGGATAGGACCATCAAATCAATATCGATTTTGTTATGGTGCATTCTGATAGGGTTGGTACCACAGCGCGTGGCACCCGCAGACGTCGAAATGAACACAAATCATTATTGATCAAAAATGGCTTGATTTATCTAAGCATTCGTTTTTGTATACGCTGAAGCATGCAACGCCCAGGACGTACTCCCTTGTGGCGAATTCGAGAAAGGAGATCATGTACAATTTAAAAAACAATCATTTTTATGTTGGAATACATGGAGGCCTGGCAATTTTTATGGAGGACTAAAAGGACTAAAAGGACTGTGTGTTACTGCCATGTGTGCTCCTGTACCGTTTCATATTTCAAACCTGTTTTATCTGTACCAGTGCGCGCCCGCTCGGTCATCGTTCAAAAGGGCGTTTTACTGGTAATTGGGAGGTCACAAAATATACTTCACCTTAGGTCACCGATATAAAAATCATCCGAAAAAGCAGAATTGTAGGTGTTTATGACCTGATTAAATCTGGTGAGTATCTAACTGATTGGTCAAACAATGTGGCTGCGGCACGACCTAACATTTTTTGGAGGTGTGATCACTAGACTTGACTTAGTGACGTGACCTGAGGAGACCCGAGGTAAACAAATTATCAGGATTTGGGCAATTGATAGGCAAGCAGTTATAGCAAAAATGGCGGCGCTAAATGGCGTCGTTTCGCACTATTTCCAAAGAACTTAAGGGAGAGGGTATCAGCCTCCACTGGCGGATCCAGGGGGCGAACATCAGGGGCAAATGCCCCCCCCCCCCATAGGAATTAGGGAGGGGGCATGCAATACAAATTTGCCCTCCCTGCTCGTTCTCTGCACTGAACGTGAAAAACAATGACCGTGGAGAAAACTTCATGAAAACGGAAGCTTTTTTCTTCTCTCAAGTGATTGAATTTTAAGTTTGTATGTATTCCTTGCTTTCAATGATAGATAAAACAGCGCACCTGATGCAATTCAAGCGGCCCAGGTGACACGCGCCCCTGGGCGCGCACCTAATGATATATACACATATGAGGCCAGGAGAAGGAATACAATCATTTTTTTTTACAGAGGCGCGCTCAGGAATGGAAAAAGGGGGTCATATTATTGCAAGGAAACTAAGATGCATGAGCCTACAATGGCATAACATACTGCAGTTTTCGGATGAAACACGCACCACAGGGTACTCTACGAACGATTATGAGATAATAGGCGGGTCCAGGTAGGGTAAAAAGGGGGTAAGCAATGTGAGGAAGTTGTAAGTGAAATAGTCACTGTTGAATATATATATATATATATATATATATATATATATATATATATATATATATATATATATATATATATATATATATATATATATATTATACTTGATATCGAAAATATTTCAAAGATGTATGTGGTGTTCACACGGCCAAAAATAAACTGATTCCTCCAACGCTCTTACTATTACCAATAAACGGTTCTGCAAATATGTCGCTTTAATTGCCTCGGTCCGGTAAAGACGCGAAGTTCAGTAATGCACCTCCAACTCCATGGGCATAGAAATACCGTAGATGTGGTACAAATGCTATGCATATGCTGACTATGGAAAATTGGCATATACCAGGCACTTCAGAAGTGCGTTTCATTGTATCAGGTGTTTATACCGTCCAATATAATACGATTCTGTGCGGCGCCTTAATTCGGCCGTCATTTGTCCAAGTGACTGAAAGTTCAGTAATGCACCTCAAACAAGCTTGGCAAATATATTTCAAATTAAAGGCTTATATACGTTGGACGTTCTGCTTATCGTGAAAAACAATTGGGATGGATGTGCATCAACTGCTTAAAGTGCTCAAAATAATGCAGCTCCATCCGTCGCATTAATTCGCCCGCTGTTGTGGTGACTAGAAGTTCAATAATTCACCTCCGGAACATTTAGCATAGAGATGTCAAGGGAAAGGGATTTACACATTCTACTTAATGTGGAAAATATTTCGAAAATACATCAAGTGTCAACACAGGCCAAAGCTATCCGATCTTCCTTCCATCTCTATTACGCTTACGAATAAACGGTTCTGAAAATGTAAGCAATGTGACCCAAGCGGCGATTGCCGCCGTTGGCGACAATGTATGTATGTAGTCACTGTTTGAAGGTGGCTCTAAAAATAGTTACGATCGAAAGTGCTAAAGGCTCACGTCTCATGTGGTTCGCTGAAGCTTTCTGAGTTCAATTCTGCCATTTGTTTTATATTAATAATTGGGGTTGCACAAAATTGCGGAAGTAAACCATGCGTGGCGAACGGCCTTAAGGGCGAGCGGCCCATCCAGCCTCAGCGGACGATCAACCATATCGACTCGCCGCGGCAGCCGTCGTCGGGGCTGCTGACTGCGGCTCCTGGGCGGGCAATCTTTCTATCCACCGTGGCTTCGGGGCCAAACAACAACAAAATATTGGTGGCAAACAACAATGGTTGTACATTTGATTGTTAAACTGACAAACATTCATTTATTTAACCCTCGCCCTACGGGGTCCTAAAACGACCCCCCTGAGGTTTTTCTTGCATAACTTTTTAGACATGCGGCGCATCTTGCTGAAATTTTCAGTAGCTAAGTATACGACAATTATACGTATGCTGTAAACATTTCAATGACATTGGTTGAGAAAGTTGGGAAATAATGATGTTTTGATGACGTCATGTTGGTGGAAAAACTATAAATGTTTGACAAATCGTAGAAAACAGAGTTTTGAAGCAAATTGCAAACGCAATTAAGCAAAGATATGAAATGTCATTTTCTTTCAAAAGGCAATCTCGGATTTGCGAAGTCTTGGGGTTTTGACCCCTAAAATGAACAAAAAATGATTTTTGGGGGAAAAATCACCACAAAATCAAAATTTTCAAAGATGTTAAAAAACGGAATATATGTGAGAACTGAGTATGGACAATACCAAACCAATTTCAAAGAAATATTTATTTTTGACTGAGTGATGGCTCCCTAAGTGTAAGCAATTCATGACGGCATTTTTTTAATAACTTTTTTTGACTTTTTTTAACAGATACGAATACATAATTACATTTTCTGTATTTGTGAGACAAAACTGGTCTAGGAACATGCCTTTTTATTTACATTTATCAAATTCTCATTTTGACGTTTTCTGACAGAGCAAAATCGCTGTTCTGGACGTGGTCGATCGAGGTCATTCACTTGATCTGGAAGGTCACTCGTTGATCCAAAACCTAAAAATTGCATGCCGATAGATTCCAAACATGACAGGCAGCATGTTGGTTCTTACCGCGTTGCTCTATGTTGCTTGGTTTGTAAGTTAACAGGGGGTCTTTTTAGGACTCCCCCTCGTAGGGCGAAGGTGAAAAAAGCTCCCGTAGGGCGAGGGTTAATACGAAATATGGAAGAAAGGCTTTCACTGTGCATTATTTGCGATGTCACCACAGATGGAACTTACTGTTTGAAACACTGCTAAAAAACATACTCACCTTCGATTGAGCAGAAGATCGTATTGTCGACACCCGCTTATGACATCCTGCTGGAGCAGCACAGACCGCCATGCTCTCCAGAAGAAAATGAGGAAAATAATACACAAACTTTCATATAAAATACAGCAGGACCAACGACTTGCTAAGTGCGGTGGCCCTGCTGTAGGTCCGCCCCTGTAGCTCAGTTGGGAGAGCGCCGGGCTTCTGACCTCATCCGGTAGTGGCAGCCCGGGTTCGAGTCGCTTCGGCGCTCGCTATTTGCCCCTGACTGGGATGGCCTGTGACCGGTGGCAGCGGTCGCACTAAAGGTCAGGTGACGTCAGAGGGCGGGGCGGAGCGTGTCCAGGTATGTCGGGCACGTAAAACTTTCGCTTCTAAATTCTGCCGGACGCCAGGAATTGCTTGATCGGGTGGTGGGGTCAGGGCCTGCGCAACAAGCTATGGTTAGCGCTGGGCCTGACCCCGGAAATCCATCCATTAAAAAAACATTCGCACTAAATTTATAATATATATATATATATATATATATATATATATATATATATATATATATATATATATATATATATATATATATATATATATATATATATATATATATATATATATATATATATATATATATATATATATATATATATATATATATATATATATATATATATATATATATATATATATATATATATATATAGCTCTGTAATCCGCTGTAACCTATTTAACGCCATTCTTACGAACGATCGCTGACGAAGATATGTAAATACATATCGAAAGCTCCGAGTCCGAACCACTTAACTCTTGTGGAGAAAGTCCAGTTTTATAATTAATTATATATATATATATATATATATATATATATATATATATATATATATATATATATATATATATATATATATAGATATAGATATATATATATATATATATATATATATATATATATATATATATATATATATATATATATATATATATATATATATATATATATATATATATATATAGATATATATATATATATATATATATATATATATATATATATATATATATATATATGTATATATATATATATATATATATATATATATATATATATATATATATATATATATATATATATATATATATATATATATATATATATATATATATATATATATATATATATATATATATATATATATATATTTTATAGAGTTTAGTGCTTGTGCGAGGAACATATTTGATATAATTAATAAACTAAAAAACATGACCTTTTCCTCGAAAATGTGAAAATCCAATGTTATCCAAATGTTATTATTATGTTGTAATATTTCGGCCACAGGCCTTTATCAAACAGTAAAACACACGGTGGCCGTGTGTTTTACTGTTTGATAAAGGCCTGTGGCCTAAAAATTACAACATAATAGTAACATTTGGATAACATTGGATTTGCACATTTTCGAGGAAAAGGTCATGTTTTTTAGTTTATTAATTATATATATATATATATATATATATATATATATATATATATATATATATATATATATATATATATATATATATATATATATATATATATATATACATATATATATATATATATATATATATATATATATATATATATATATATATATATATATATATATATATATATATATATATATATATATATATATATATATATATATATATATATATATATATATATATATATATATATATATATATATATATATATATATATATATATATATATATATATATATATATATATATATATATGGTTTAATTGTATTCCCTGCTCAGTACCACTCCTTCAGCTCCTCTTGTTCCTTCTGCGCCGCCTGCACCATCGCTCATTCCCATCAACATCTTGTGTGACCTTGATCGTATGATAATTATAAATAATGACTGTAAACTAAAATACTGCCGTTCACCCGAGCCGCAGCCCTCGCCACCGAAGACGACGGCCGGCCGCGGCGAGACGACATGGTCGATCGCCTGCTGGGGCCGGACGGCCCGATCGCCCTTATGACGGCTGGCCACGCATGGTTGACTTCAGGGCAATTTTGTGCAACCCCAATTACTTATATCATCAAAAAAATGGCAGCATTTAACCCAGAAAGCTTCAGCGAACCACATGAGACTTGGCCCTTTAGCATTTTCCAGCGTAGCTATTTTTAGAGCCACCCTCAAACAGTGACTTAATGCATTTTCGCCAATGGCGGTGATCGCCGCTTGGATCACATTGTACATCAGCGCCATCTACATCCTTGTCAACTGACATACCCCATTGTCCCGGTGCGGTAAAGGCGCAAAGTTCAGTAATGCACCTCCAACTCCATGGGCATCGAAATACGATAGATGTTGTATATAAGCTATGTATAGGTTGACTCTGAAACACTTGCATATATTTGATGTGCTGACACTTTATAAATAGGTATAATGGTATCCTTTATCTGTATTATATTACTCTTACGGATAAACGGTTCTGCATATGTATCGCTTTACTTGCCTCGGCCCGGTGAAGACACAACGTTCAGTAATGCAACTCCAACTCCGTGAGCATGGAAATACCGTATGTGTGGCATATATGCTATGTGCATGCTGACTGCAATACTGGCACATATTTGATATGTCAAGCACTATAGAAGTTAGTATAATGGTACCAGGTGGACACCGTCCGTCCAATATAATACCACTGCGTCCAGCGTCTTAATTCACCCGGCGGAGTTGCCGCCTCAAACACGCTTTGCAAATATATTTTAAAATTAAGACTTATGCAATGTGCATGCTGACTCTGCAACACTGGGATACATTTTATGTGCCAAGCACTATAGAAGTTGGTATAATGGTACCAGGTGGACACCGTCCGTCCAATATAATACAGATCCGTCCTACGCCTTAAATCGCCTGGCAGTGTTACTGACTCAAAGTGCAGTAGTGCACCTCCAACACACTTGGTAAATATATTTTAATACAAAGTCTTATATACGTTCCACTTAACGTGAAAAACATTTTAGATGTCCATCAACTTCTTAAAGTGCTAAAAATAAACCAGCTTTATCTGTCTCATTAATTCGCCCGCTGCTGTAGTGACTAGACGGTCAGTAATTCACCTCCGGAACATTTAACATAGATTTGTCGAGGGAAATGGACTTACACATTCTACTTCATGTGGAAAATATTTCGAAAATACATCAGGTGTCAACACAGGCCAAAGCTATCCGATCTTCCTTCCATATCTATTAATTTTACGAATAAACGGCTTTGCAAATGTATCGCTTTAATTGCCCTGTGCGGTAAAGGCGCAAAGTTCAGTAATGCACCTCCAACTCCTCGGGCATAGCAATGCCATAAACACGGCATATATGCTATGTACATGTTGACTATGAAAGACTGGCATATATTAGATGTGCCAAGCACTTCAGAACAGGTATAATGGTACCAGGTGGACACCGTCCGTCAAAAATAATACGGGTCCGGCCGGTGCCTTAATTCGCCTGGCAGTGTTACTGACTCAAAGTTCAGTAGTGCACCTCCAACACACTTGGCAAATTATTTTAAAACAAAGGCTTATATACGTTCCACTTAACGTGAAAATATGTTAGTTGTGCATCAACTGTTAAAAGTGGTCAAAATAATGCAGCTCCATCCGTTGCATTAAATCGACCGCTACATTGGTGACTAAAAAGGTCAGTAATTCACCTTCGGCACATTTAACATAGAGATGTCGGGGGAAAGGGATTTACACATTCTACTTGAAGTAGAAGATATTTTGAAAATATACCAGGTGTCAACACAGGCCAAAGCTATCCGATCTTCCTTCCATCTGTATTACTCTTAGGAATAAACGGTTCTGCAAATGTTCGGTACGGTGAAGACGCAAAGTTCAGTACTGCACCTGCAACTCCATGGTAATGGAAATATCGTAGATGTGGCATATATGCTTTGCATACGAATAGCATATGGCGTCGAGCTATCAATAGCCCGTCGTTTTATTTCGTCCGGTACCGTAGTGACGGAAAGTTCAGCGACCCCAAGTGTGACATGTAGGCCGGTTAGCAACAGTTTCCGGCGTTCGGCCCAGATCTGGCGCCAACTGCGTCTGCACGTGCGTCTGGCGGGCTGCATTGTGCGCGTGCGTCGCTGCGTTGCGGCAGCCCGGCTCTGACATGGGATGCGCCGTTGTGGTAAAAGTCGGTGGCTATACTTTAGAATAGGTGAACTGTTTCGAATACTTTATATCAATTCTGAATAAAATATCACCCCATCCGACTCGGTTCATTTACCAGTCGAGGCAACAGTACATAATAAAATACGCAAGGTCCGTTTCATCCTTTATTCCCGGTCAGAAGAGCCGGCTTGGCTCACGGATCGGGGTACCGCGGGGCAGACGGGGTTGCCGCGACACCGGGGCAGCAGGGCACCAGGGCAGCAGGACAGCAGGACATATCTGTTGGAGCACCGGGTCTGACGTGACGGCGGACTTCTCTTACAACGGGTACTGTTCGCTTATAGCCCGAAGTACTTCCCGGAACGCCTGTAACGGAACGCCTGTAACGGAACGCCTGCATAGTTCCGTTATGCATTACAATACAAAATTAGTTGGTATTTCGGACGCTGCTTAAGCAGCAGAAATAGACAATGTTATGTTTAGTTATGTTATGTTTAATACATTATTCGTATTATAGTAACTGCCGTTTTCACGAAGGATTATTGCGCTGAAAAGTTTCTGAAAGATTCTGAAAGTTTTAAAAAATACACAACTTTTCCATGCGATTTTTGGCTGGAAATGTCCCTGATAATGTGTTGATATGTTGGTAAGAATACAATATGTTGACAAAATTGCGGTTTGGTGGTAATAAGCAAGATAGGTATTAATAGAATCTTCCTGAAAAGTTTCAGGAAGATTCTATCAATACTTATCTTGCTTATTACCACGAAACCGCAAGTTTGTCAACATATTGTATTCTTACCAACATATTACAAAATTATGAGGGACATTTCTAGCCAAAAATCGTTTCTTTTCATTTCTACATAAATGGGACATTTCTAGCCCATTTAGGCCCTCGGAAGGCCTAAATGGGCCCTCGGAAGGCCCATTTAGGAGCCCTGCAAAATATAGTGGCCTAAATCCGAGGAGAAACCATTTGGCATATTTTTTTTGGGGGGGGGAGAGACTGGCCTAGGGGACCCCCTGGGTTTCTTTGCCCCCATCGCACAATACCTTCCGCCGCCACAGCAGTTCGCTAAGGCATGATACACTTGCGACTAACATTGACGTTCATGCATTAAAGTATATAAAATAACGTTCATTTAAAAGCATAAAAATACAAATTGATTACATTAGCACAAGAGCAATCATGTCACGTACCATCGGCCCTTATAAACTCCACAGAGTGGTTCACTGCGTGGTGGAAGAATCCGGCTGCCGCCAGGCGTCCGGCGTAGCCGGCCCACTGGTCCGACCAGATCTGCAAACAGACCCCGAATAATTTAGCGACTATGTAATAAGCGGCGGACTGGTTCCAACACAAGAGCCGAATTATGTGTATTTACATAAGAATTAACGTTGAAAAAGCTGTTGCAAAGTATCGTAATTCAAATCCCGAGCTTCTCTTAAAAGAAATGCAAATGGTAAACTTAAAATGCATGACACGGTTAAGTTATATATATATATATATATATATATATATATATATATATATATATATATATATATATATATATATATATATATATTTCTTGTCGCTTCTGAACTATCAACTTTCTTGGAATCCCACGAACATTTGTGAATTTCTAACGATTGCAATGCGCTTCATCCGACCTCGCACATAATTAATGTGCGATGAGGCTGGCCAGTCGTCAGTCAACATATAGGTTTCTCGCTGCTCGGATAAAGGTATGTCATGATGGTCTTCGGAGTTCGGATCGCCAATACGCCAGATCGATTCGCCGGTTCAAAAAATGCATGCACAATTTGTAACATGTTGCAAATTGTTGCAGTGTTGCAAGACGCTGTAATCGTTGCAGATGAAGTCGTAGAGCCATACTTCCACCACCATTGAGATCAGCGGCCCAAAATCAGTCCGAAGGAAAATATGAAGAAAAGTGAAAATGTTGATGTTTTTAATGATTTTTGTATGCAATGTTGCAAAGCCCGACTGCACGCTACAGCTTCAGAATCCCAACGGTGACACACAGCTAGGGTTTCCCAGCCCTGGGATAACTAGGCCATACAAAATCGAAAGGTTCTATAATCTATATGTATCAGTTCAAGGGGCCCTCGAGTCCGATACGTTTTTGCCTCTGGTATAAAGGCACGTTGGTGCCCTTCATAGCCCAAGGGACGGAAGGCATGCAGGGACATTTTTTGGCATAATTTAGCAATTTTAATGTGGCATCATTTCGCTATTTGTTTTCTTCTTCCAGCGACCAATGCTTGTGATTTCATGGCGGCACCAGACCATTATTTTCCCTCCTGGATTCAAGGAGGCACGGTGTCTCGGTGTCTCCCCTCGCCCCACTGTACCGCCTACCGGCATGTTGGTGCCCCTGGTACACCGGCGCGGTGGTGCCCTTGGTTCAAAGAACACTGAATTATTTGTGCCGCGTAGCGGCGCGGATTTGTTTGCTTTATTTTTGGTGGTGCCCCCAAGGCGTGGCGGTGCCCCCAAGGAGTGGTGGTGCCCCCCACGGTCCGGTGGTGCCCCCGCGGCGTGGTGGTGCCCTTGGTTCAAAGAACACTGAAGGATGGCGCGGATTTTTTTGCTTTATTTTGGTGGTGCCCCTGTTGCCCCGGCGCGGTGGTGCCCCCACGGCGCAGTGGTTCCCCATGGCCCAAGGGTGCCCCCATGACCCCCCTGGATCCGCCACTGACAATGCACAGATGCATGTGCCATTCATCCCATCACTGTTATCCAGTGCTTCATAATTGCCGTTTGTAAATCGGTCATTTTCCCAATACCATTTCTATTGGGCTGGATAAAAATATTGACGCGTCAAAAAAAAAAAAAATTGGGCCTAGTGCCAGCAACTGCATTGGGACCTTCGTGAGAATCACACGTGAATTTTGTACACACCGCTGTCACGCGTCCCGAAAAGTTATTTCTACAAAAGCAACGCGTCATTTTTGATAACCATTTGCGCTGAAATAGAGTGCAGATTGGATGCCAAATTGATACCATATGACGTGTTCTTCCTACATGTACAAAAACCGTTTGTTCGAGCTTCAGTTCCGACTGGCAGCTTGCTGACCGCTATTTTCTCGTCCAGTTGAGCTTTTTAAGCCCATATTTGATGGTAACAGCCGTGTTAAAAACAGTTTTAACTGTGGATAGCTGGATTGCTGCAAAGTCAATTTTTACAATAAATTGTTAACGTTTTTTTGTGGGGCCAAAAGACATGTTGCCCCCCCCCCCCTTCCAGGCTGTTGGGTGGGGGCATGGCCTGGTTGCCCCTCCCCCTGAATCCGGCAGTGCAATGACCCCTCTGACCCCGGCCACCCTGTGGGGATGATTTAGCCCCTCCTTGTCATGTTTTGTTATGGATAATCAGAGGAAACGACAACTTATCGCTGGCTACCTGCGCGGGGCGGCCGAATCCGTCAGGATCTTCTCCGAAGGAGTTGTTGCATGTTGACGCCCATCTGAACCGGAGGAACTCCAGATACCTATCGGACCTCCCTGTGGACCAGGTCGACCCCAGGGTTCGATTTAACCCAGTCAACAAGCACCCTCAGAAGATCATGGTCCTCGGGGTGGTCGGTTCCGACGGCAAGAAGTGTCCCATCATCTTCGTGGACGCCAACGAGAAGATCAACGGGGAGGTGTACGGGCGTCTGTTGGACACGAGAGGTCACCCCTTGGATCAAGGAGACCTACCCGGATGCGGCCCCCTCCGAAGTCAGTTGGCAGCACTATAGCTCTTGGGCGTGACTTTCCTACTAGCCCATAGGGTTCACGTGTTAAATGACCCAACTTTGGGAAGCTGTATCTCGAGTTCTATTCAGCCGAGTCGCCTGCAGTTAGTCTCCTAAGAAAGATCGTTCAAATATCTCGCGATGATTCTTCTACCATTTTTCACCTAACCCAGCCGAATTCTTAGGGCGTGAGGGGTAAAGATTTGACTGCACTCCGTGCCGGTCTGGCCAGTTTCTGGCGGCGCCGGCGGTAATAGCTCAGTCGGTAGCGCATTGGACTACGTATACGAGGGTGGTGGGTTCGAATCCCACTCGGGTAAGGGTGATTTAGCGCATGAATGATGTTATATTATTTTTGGTGGTTGATAACTATGTTTTTATCGACAAAATAAACTGTTTAAAATGTTTTGTCGAAATTAACTTGATTTAAACCATCTTCTCCAGCTTGATATTTAGTAATTCGCGATGATAACTTGTGAATAGGTAATTGTCGTATTTATCCTTCTCGTTTGTCATTTCATATCGCGACCTGCTAGTGTGACAAGCTGTGAGTACTAAGTAGTAGCGTGAATGAGTGAATACAATATGAATATATTTGTGAAATACCTCTTTCCAGCTTTTACACTGATTGATAGACTTATTAAAACGTAAGTAAAGCAAAACATACGCATTGATTACTATCATACTCGTTCGAAGATTGTTAAAAAACATTTAACTGACAACTGGTTTTCCCGATACTTTCGATCTTTTTCTTCGTTTCTCCGACTTCACATCCTGTCTTTTACGAAAACTGACAACCAAGCCATTGAAAGAAAAGTTACTCCAATAAATAATTATTGAAAGCACTGTAGCAGCAATAATACAACAGCATTGTAGGAGCTACAGTGGCACAATTGATGCAAAAGACAAGATGACGCACGTACGAGATAACTTGTTCCTACATAGATTACCAGAGACTGAAGCCCGATTCAAGAAGATCCTTCCACACAATTCAATGACGGATATCCAATCAATGACGGATATCCAAGCAGCCCTCACAACAAATGCAACCATAGATCTTAGATACCAGTGGATCTCCGGGTGAAATTAAGCGACAGATATCGGATTACACATGATACCGTGATAAGCATACCACAACATACAATCAGTGGTGGATCTAGGATCCCATCAGATCTCTCGACAATATGCAACTGAATATCTCGGATGCCATATCTTTGGGTTAAATCTAGCAACAGATTTCGAATCACACAGTATCCTCTTATACACACACCAGAACAACGGAAGTAACATGCACCTCAGGCCTCAGCAGACTTACGGTACAAAATAAAACAGCCCTCTCGATTCTGCCAGTACCGGAGAAGTTGACAACAAAACGACATGAACAAAACAAGAGAAAAACATGACATGAGTGAATGAGCACAACTGTCCACTGTGCACTTCTTCGCTCCTCACCGTGCCCGAGACTCGGCGCGTCGGGCCCTGTTGATGTTGCCCATCCTGATAAATGTCCGGACGCGGGCGAAGTAAGCGCGAATCTTGGGATGGACGCGTGGGAACTTGTCCTGGAGGACCACGACAAAGTCCTTGATGACACGGACCTTCGGCTTAAGCCATCGGGCTCCAGAGCGTGGTGGGCACAGAAAACCGCCTCCACCTCCTTGAAGGTGGCGTAGAATGTCTCCGTGGGCACCGTCAGGCCGCCGATACTGACGACCCTGGTGCACAGGGCCTGCAGAGGCACCGACTCGGCCGAGGCGGATGGTACACAGGAGCGGTCGACGGGCCTCTTCCTCGCGATGTAGCCGGCGACGTAGGCCATGACGCTCTCTGTCGCGGACACACCGGTAACCGTGTCCCGCGCGGCCGACGACGCAGCAGGGCGGCATGCTGCTGACTGGGACGCCTCCGCCTGGTGAAGCAGGTCAGCCACATCCCTCAGGTCGTCCATGTCCGCCCCGTTATCGCAGTCTGTTTTCGCTGTTGTCGCCTCCTCTACCGGTCCGGTGAACTCCAGCAGGTCTGCCGTCAGTTCGGAGGTGCCGGTTGCCTCCACCTCCAGCACCTGATCCAGCTGCTCCTCCAGATCACCAGTCTCCGGCTCTGCCGCCTGATCACCGTCTCTGCAGACGGGTCTTACACCTCGCTGCATGACGAACAGGAGGGTAAGCAGGCGAATCCTTGCCCTCGCTTCAGTCGGTGTGGGGTTCTGGTTGGAGCCTCCCGGGCCGCTCACCATGCCGAACAACCCTTCCAGCCTGACCTGCGTGAGCCGGCGAGTCAGGACGAACACATCACCGAACTCTGCCTGGAGCAGGGGCGGATCCAGGATTTTCTAAGGCAGGGGGCTTCAGGCCTGAGGGCGGCATATTTCCTCGGTGACGGGGGCGGCATGGTGCCTTCCGAGGGCGGCATAATGCGTTGTGAGGGCGGCAAGATGTCTTCTGAGGGTGCCAGGGTGCCTTCCAAGAGTGCTACGATGCTGTTGGTAGACGCAAGGGCGCCCTGGCGGCCTCCCGAAAACGCTACGGCGCCTTCGGCGCCGGCAAATCCTATACAAAAATGGCGCCGCGGCGCCCTCGGGCACCCCGGCGCCGGGATGCCCGAGGGCGCCGTTTTCTAAGGCGGGGGGCTTCAGCCCCTACGCCCCCCCCCCTGGATCCGCCACTGGCCTGGAGGTCCTTGAACAGGCCACGCACCGATCGGATGCTGATGACCATCCCTCTCTGGAACGGGTACATGCACCGTGCGGTACCGACACGCATCAGCGTGGCCTCCGTCACAGCGGCGGAGATAGCCCTCTCTTGTTCATCGCTGCCACGGTAGCCTCTCCGTCTCCGCAGATCTTTTGTGTCGCCTGGGTAGCTGGCGTTGATGACATCCGTCGCTTCGTCCACGACACGAAGGAACCTCGCCTCCTTTTCTTTGCCCGCGATGTGCCGCTGCAAGACGCTGGCAGTCGAGGCGCTCAGGAGTTGGAGACACGGACCATGCCGGTGACCTATAAAAATAATAATTAGACACCAATAGAGATGTGAATGGATGGCAGCAGACGCTGAGTGAAGCCCAGAAGGAAATTGTAACAAGTTATATAGAAATTATTGGTCACTTTTAGGTCACGCCAATATTGAGGTCATCACACTGCAGACTGGTTATTGAATATTGATTCAACCTTTTTTGGAACAATTCAACCACAATTCATTTTTGAACCTGAATGATTCAATCACCGCTCAATTCATGGATACACATTTGATAATTGCTTCTTTCCAATTCAAAGAATCAAAAACATATTTCAATCGATTCACGCTTGATTCAACATTTAAATGTATGTTGTATTTACGTCAAAGCAATACAAATGGAAACACACATAAATGATCATTAAAACATTGTTACAGCTATCATATTTCAGTATAAATGAATGTAGCCACTGGGACTACATTGAATTTGCACAATTTACCATGTGCACTTGAATCGTTAAGTCTTTAAATCTTTAGATTCAATCAGCCTTGATACCATGCGGGGTTTCATTCAATCACGATTCATGAATAAAAAGATCTGGTGGTGAATCAATTTGGTTTTATTCAAGGAATTTTGATTCAACAATTCCAATCGATTCAGTCAGTCAAATCAATAACCATTCTCCATCACAGGCCAGGCTTGTGCTTCATTCATTTGGTCTTTGTGCACATGCATTAGAATATGTCCTTCCAGCGGCAAATCTGTGAAGCTCTTTGAAGCAGGATTCCAAGAAATGTTCAGAGCAATTCCTAGGGTCTTTAACCTCTTCCCTTGCTGCATCTCGTCGAATTAATTGCCACCAAAGATCGGCCACTTTGGGATCACGAGGAAGACGGTGGTAGCCACTAGCCAGTCTCCAAATGATTTGAATTACCCTTCTCCGTACAGCCAGGCACAACACAGTAGGGCATAGCCGGGTAAAAAAACGTGAATTGAAAATGGAAGAGATCAAGCTCTACCCGACATCTTAACAGTTACAAACTTTACAGCGCCTTACGTACCTACAGTCTACAGAAGCTAGCGACAAATATGAATAATCTACAATGCATTTCGATTGTTTAGTTTACTCTAAGAGCTTTCGTAATACCTGCGCGGCTTTCGCTCCTTGGTAAAGCTACATCTTTAGATGGAACTAAAAAAAACTAGTATATAGTAGTGAATCTAGTACTTTTCTAGTATTATCCTAAATAAATCATACTAAAATCCGTTCCACCCGTCCTCTATCACCCTGCCCGGATGTAAACTTTGTGTCCCAACAGGACGGGGCACCCGCACACAACGCCAAAGCCATCCAGCAGAAACTGGCGGACGAGCTCGGAGCAGAGCCACATTTATGGCGTAAGGAGATGTGGCCACCCCATCCACCCGATCTGAACTCGCTCGACTACAGCATCTGGAGCGTTTTGCAGTAGGAGGTTCAGGCGATATCCCATCCCAACCTGGAGTCTGTCAAGGCTCACATCGTGGAGGCCTGGGATGGGATGGAGGAGGCCTACATCGCCAATACCTGCCGTTCCTTCCGAGGCCGTGTGGAGGCTATCATCGAGGCCAGCGGTGGCTACATCGAGAAATGGACTTGAAATGTCCCTAAGTTGTTGTGTGTAACTGCATTTTTGATATAACTCCGAACATTGTTGTATACATGTGTTTGTGAAAATGCTGGAAGCGGCCATGACATAATGCGCACCCTGTACATGGCTTTATAATAATACGGCTTGGGTAGGAAATTGGAAACTTAGGTCAGTGAGGTGGGCAGTTGAGATAAACTATACCCGTTATTTCATGAAGCTCATAATGTTTCCTTACACTGGCTGTATGAAATGCTGACAGACCTTTCCGTCCAAATTACCAGTAAGCTAGACACCGGGCTGCCTATTTGTGTTATCGGCATAGTGCACCAACATCACCAATCTTGGCCTCCCTCAACTTCCCAGGTCAGCACCTACCTACTATGTGCATAGTGCACCAACATCACCAATCTTGGCCTCCCTCAACTTCCCAGGTCAGCACCTACCTACTATGTGCATAGTGCACCAACATCACCAATCTTGGCCTCCCTCAACTTCCCAGGTCACCACCTACCTACTATGTGCATAGTGCACAAACATCACCAATCTTGGCCTCCCTCAACTTCCCAGGTCAGCACCTACCTACTATGTGATCAGTGTGCAGATCGCCAGTTTACTTTATTACACTTTATCAATATGAAGAGAAAACAAACTTACATTTGAACACGAAACCTCTTCCAGCAGAAATATCCAGACTTGAAGATGATTCTCAACCATCCCCCCCCCCCATATAGCTTCCACCTGTCAAGGCCGTTCAAAAGCTACCTGCCTCCAACCAATCCTCAACGCTCACCCGCTTTGGCCAAGGACGCGTCATAAATGTATCTAGTATCCACGCCGGTTGCGTGTATTTTTTAGTAAGTGCGATACTGCAGTGCCGACCCGACCGGACTTAATGGCTACGAGCGGTAGACCGACCCGATCGAACTTAGTGGCGTAGGTCTGTTTCCTACTCTATCGGACTTAAAGGAAATAGTTCACCTTCGGAAAATTGTCAGAACACAATTTTATTATATTTTTTAATACATTTTCCTTTTTTATTTTCAAAAATGGTCCTACATCGCGCCAATTCAGGACAGAAGGTCGTAAACTATTAATGTTATGGTGTGCGTTATTGGTCTGCGCATGCTCAGACCAGTGCTGGCACTCAGACGGGACGGTATATCATATATGCGCCGCATTCCTTATCCTTTCTTCGACATCGGACCACGGACGCCTTCTAGCCAGCCTGCTCCAGCCCTCCACCGCTTCCGGGTGAGGGACCCTGTCCACGTGCATGTGGCAGGGTCGTTAGACCCCTATATAGGTAGACATTATATATTTTTAAGTAGGTAACGTAATTTCCACAATTTGAAAGGTAGATAATCCGCTTCATTCTTTAGATTAATTGCAGCTGGCAACACGCTCCGACGTGTGTGCCAGATTAACGTAAAACTTAGGTTCTTATCTTAACTTTCCCCTCCCTCCTCCGGTCATGGCGACCCCCCCCGCCCCTCCGTCCCCCCGACCCCCTTCAGGAGTCTCTCCCCTCCCGTCCTGGCGCGCGGCCCCGAGCCCCCCCCCCCCGGACGGTCCCCCTGGACCCCCCGGCTTCCCTCAGGAGCCTCGCCCGGACCGACCCGGTGCTTGGCTCCCCCCAACACCTCCCCACCCGACGGGCCTGCTCTCCTCCTCATTCAGAGGAAGGACGGAGTGCACATGCGGCACTCCAACCCGTTCGAGGTGCGCCGCCAACTGGTCGCCCTCTGCGGAGAGGTGGCCAGCGCGCGCTCCATCCGTTCCGGCGCTCTGCTGGTTCAGACCCTGTCTGGCCAGTAGACGGCCACCCTCCTAGCCATCCCGTCTTTCCTGGACAAGGCTTGTGAGGTGACGGCCCCCGACCATATGAATTCCTGTCAGGGATTCATCCTGTGCCCCGAAGTCAGCAATCTGACTGAGTCCGTGCTCCTCCAAGAGCTCGTGACTCAGGGGGTGACAGAAGTGGTCCGGATGCGGTCTAAGCGACCAGGCCCCAACCCCATGGTCCGGCTGCGTTGCCGGGGCTTACAGCTCCCGGAACGCCTCTACTGCGGCTACATAGTAGTCTCAGTCAAGGAGTGGACCCAAGGACCATTGCAGTGTAAAGCCTGCTGGCGGTTCGGCCACCACCAGCGTCAGTGCCACGCCCCCCATTCCATCTGCGGGAAGTGCTTTTTGTTTGGTTAGGATAAGGCCGCTTCGGTCTACTTGGACCATTGCGCAGCCATGGGATGAAGGAGAAGGGGTAAAGTGGGTCAAAATGGACGCCGACCGGGCGGCCGCCCATGAACAGGCCCTTCCCCGCAGCGCGAAGCTGCGAGGAGAGCCCACGCCATGCAGACGGCCACCACTCCCGGAGGACAGCTCGAGGCCACCACATGCCCGGTGGCCAGCGACCACCAGACCCGGGATAACGTGGGCGTGACAGGATGGAGGACCGGCAGTCGGGAGGATCAAAATGGATCTCGCGGGAAGTGCGCCGAGACGCACGACACAACTCAATGTGTCGGTGGCGACACCGCAGCCACTCGCTGCGTGTCGTGCGGGGTTCCCACCCCGCATGGTTCCGCGACTGCCCTGCCCGAGCGGCAGCCGCCGAAAAGACCCGGGCCCGCAAGGCGCCCCCCCCCCCCCACCCCACCTCCCATCCCAGCGTTGGCGCCCAGCGTCTGGCCCCTGCTGCCCCCATCCCACCGAACCCCATCCGTGCCTCCCCGTCGGACCTTAAGTGGGTCCACCGCCTTCCCCGACACAGCGGCAGTGTGCACACCCACCGACGGCAGAGCAGGCCGAGTCCCACCCCATCTCAGCCGAGTCCCTTCTGGACTCTGGCAGTGCCCCAGCGGCACCCACTCCCACCCCCGCCGAATCTCTGGCGGAGTCCCCAGTCGGGCCCCCTCTGGACCCCGGGTCCCCGGTCGAGTCCTCTGAGGAGGACTCTGACGACTCGACCGAGGGAGAGACAGACGCCTCTCTAATCAGAGCCGTCACCCGCCAAGTCCCAAACTCCCACCCTCCTCCCCTCTCTGAAGACAGTCGGTCCCTCACCCTCTCCCCGCCATCCCTCCCCTCCCCCCACCCCCCTTCCCGGCTCCCTGAAGCGAGTTCGACCCCCTCCCCGCCATCCCGGCCACTCTCCCGCCCTGTCTTGCCTTCAAGGTCAAAGAGACAGGAGAGTCCCTCCCCCAGCTCTTCTGAGCGTAACCGCTACCGCCGCAATTTGAGACGGTTCACAAACGGGAAACAATAAATCACCTCCAATAAAATACTTCATTAAGTTATTTTTGACTCCCTGTTAAATCATGTTGCTGCTGACGGGGGTTGCGTGTTGGCTGCCGGTGTCTTGTTGCGGGGGTCCCCTGCTGGATCGGCCGCGCGGCGAAGGGTTCTATTCGTTGCGTGGCTGATTTGACGGGGGATTTCTGCGTTGGGACGCCGATGGTTGATGTGCGGTTTTGCGTTGGCGGCGGCATGATTCCCTGCCAAATCAGTCGCGCAACGAAAGGTTCCATTGGAATTCGTTGTTCATTTTTTAACGTAACGCTCCTCCCAACCCTCCTCTCCCCTTTACTCCGCTCTTGCCAGAGCCGAGTAATTGAACACCCGCCCCTGATCACAGATGCCGATGCTGCGCTGCGGTGCGGTGGCCGCTGCGCTGCGGTGCAGTGTCCACTCCACTGCGCTGCGGTGCGGTGTCCGCTGCGCTGCGGTGCAGTATCCACCCCGTCAAACTTTTTTACTTCGTGACTCCCATCCCGAGTTAATCACACTTCTTTATGATTTTCTTCATACAACACGATTATAACTATTTATATAACGTAATAACATGGGGTTTTACTGTACAATTTGGCAAAACGCACAGGTTTTCCCCTTGGCTAGGCTCCGTTTTTTAATAATTAATTAGGACTTTTCCCGGCGGAATACACTACACAATAGGTCATTACACAATTCTACTTATTCTACTATATACTATCTTATTTTATTTTATATTATTTTTATTATATTATTCCCAGGCCCCGGGAGCTTCTGGTCGACAGGCATCACCTAACACTTGCTATCACACCCCCACACCTTCATTGCTTGGTCCTTGGTCAGTGCAAGGGCCGGTAGTGCGATTAGGCTCTCGCTCACGGCATCGCACTGACCTACAATAACACTATCACACACACACATCCTAAGTGTGCTCTTAATACCTGATATAGAGGCCAGATCTTGCAACATAACTCGCTGCACACGCTTGAGGACCGTGTCGCGGCAGTTATAGCACACTCAGAGCACCTACACTACCACACTAGATCCGATTTTGGCACACCAGATCTGATCTGGAGTGTGCTCCAAGGTACGACGACATAACTCGCTGCACACGGTTCCCGGGAGTGTATATTCAAAACCATTTGACGGCAGAGAATTGCACCCCCGCGGGACCGGCCGCGGTAGAAGTTATGTTGAGCACACTCCGAGCACCCACACAACCACTGACCAGATCGACCTGGGCCTGTCACCCGCCCCGCCTAATTAGTTAATTTTGTGCTTATTCTTTTATTTTTATTTTTCATTAGAATCGTTTCTAGTGTGTCTGTGTGTGTATGGAGTATATTGTGTATGTATGTGTCTCGTGTTTTATTTTAACTTTGACTTTGAACGAAATACTTAACGTAAGATAGACTTTAGATTTACTTTGAACAATTCACTTAACGTAAAATAGCTACCCTATTCCCTTGCTTGCTCGGGTTCACATAAACCGATTAACGTAACTCTTTGCCTGGCAAATTGCCAGAAGTAATTTTCCCAAACCCGGGAAATGGCTATAGGCCGGTCCGGGTAAAAAAAAAACGAAAAAACAAAACGCATTCCTTCGCCAAAAAGTCAAATATCTTCGGCTGGAGAGTCTTTTCAGCCAAGAAAAGTTGCAGATAAGGATTTCTCAACACGGGCTACACAACTGCTATTTCAGTTCAAAATCCCATGTTGAAGGTGAACTATTTCCTTTAAAGGGAATGTTTCACCCTTCTGAAAGTTGTCAAATATACGCTGGTT
Organism: Chirona hameri; assembly: GCA_036785665.1. NCBI lineage: Eukaryota > Metazoa > Arthropoda > Thecostraca > Balanomorpha > Balanidae > Chirona > Chirona hameri. The sequence goes on from JAXIVJ010000067.1 coordinate 409,812, forward strand.
GTAGTCGAAAATATGAGTAATAGCTGCTGAAAACGATAGGGATATTTGTTTAATTTCGAAAAGTCACTTAAATTTATGCAAATTAGGTTTAACTTTGGGATGATGACGTCATTATTGAGCTATAGACCGCCACTGATTGGCTGACAAAGTGGGATTGGCTGACAAAATGTCTGTCAGCCAATCAGCGGCGGCACTAGCCTAGACCACATTTTGCAAATTATAAATTAAATTGCTTAAAAACGGCTAAGTTTTGGGAAAAATGACCTTAGTATTTTCGCCTTTTCAATAATGGCCAAAGATAATGTCTATCTCAGTTCAAAACCAATACAAATGTGAAACATTCCCTGTAATGACGGGTTAGGTTAGGTTAGGTTAGTTTAGGTTTTGGTAATTCGCTAAAATAGCGCACTGCAGTATCGCACTTACGAAAAAATTACGCGTCTCGGTTACCTACACTGCTGCCATATCCGAAGTTGTATTTTTTCCCGATTTCAGGGCTGGTTAGTGGTTACAAACTAACAACTCGTTTCAGAAGTGACACAGTTGAGACATCAATCATCCCTTGTCCTGGCCCAAGGCCATATAATACCACGTAGAACCGCCTACTGCGCAGGTAGCTGTGCATACTGGCAAATGACGTCACCGGGCACGGGGGCATACTTATATCCGTCATAGCAAGCTCAATATATGAAAAACTACTTCGCAAGTGGCATACGTGTAAAGTACATCATCAATAATGTATGTTAGACAGTATACAGTCTCATTTTTATTCAAAAGAAACTTTAAGGGATCCTAAAGGTTGCCTTGCTACCAACCGGTGACGTCATTAGCGCCGATCATGCAATTGGGATGACAAGCCGGTCTTGGCTCATGATACTAAAACACCCTAGCCATTGTTCACACTTCACAGTTCGCAGTTAGGGGACGGTCCACACGTGTTTTTTTGGTTTGCTGCATGCAGGTAAATATATCAGCTGCTGGATTTGGACAGGGTAAGTAATTTAACATTGACTGCATCAGTCTTCAAACATGGTGGGGATTTCAATACTATTTGGCATTGTGAATATACCCTAAGGTGAGCAGAAGTCATTCCATTTGGTGCAGACTGCATATGGGCTATGGGCTATGGCCCATTTGGAGGTAGCTGCTATCCCTCACTAAAACAATTCCTCTCATCTTTTCAGTCCGCAATGAAGCAAAGGCTTCCCCATTTCAGGAACCTCTGCCTTAAATATGAAATGCAGACACAGACTCATCTTTTGAACCATGATCAAAATGTGAAGATCTTCCATGTTTTGCAGACTTAGGGCCTTCCGCCTTCCATGCACTGCTTTGATTGAAACAATTGGAAATGTTAGCAGTTTGTATGCTATGCAAATGTGCAATATGTTTTTTTTTGTACATTGGTTGAAACCAGTTTTCAGAATAAGCTTTTGGTTTTCTTTGTTTTTCTATCATGTGTACCAGCAGGTTGTGACATCAAATAATTAAGGTAGGCATGCTCAGGGGCTCGGGAACGATTTTAAAGTGGGGGGGGGGGGGGGGGGCGAAAAACAATTGGGGGACAGCCTTCTCACTTCTCATCTTGGTGAACCTTTTCGTTCTCAAATTGTCCTCATTGAAGATTAACCCGCGCCGTGCTGGTGCTCGTCGCCACCTGCGCCGTACGGGGGGAGGGGTCGACGCCCCTAACTCGGCTCCTATTAGACTTAGAAAAAACCGAAAACACCGTTCGAAAGTTCATGAAAAATCACTTTGATACTATTTAAAAACAATTCGATTCAGGTCAATATTGAGGTCACTAGAGGTCATGGAAGGTCAGATTTTCCAGTGTTAGGACATCGCTCCAGAAACCCCGAAATATCTCGGGGTAGGAAGAAACTGAAAAAAATCGAAAGCTCTTGAAATATTCAAGCACAAAGGTTCAATCAAATTTTAGCTCAGGTCAATAGTTTAGGCTCCAAAAGTCAAAAGGGTTATTTTTCGCAAAACGTTCGCAAATAACGTTTTACCTATTGTATTGTACCAAAAGCAAACCATCCACAAAAACAGTGGCTATTACGGTTTTCAGTCAGTTGTAAATAGGGCGAACAAACGGATAAAAATAAATCACTCTTTTAAAATGAACTAATCTAGACATGACACATGACACACAGCACAGCGTACGACACTCATCACAGTCAGATCAGGTAACATGGTTCGATGTGAGCAGCTCGACCTTGAGCGCCCTCCTAAACCGTCCCACAGACATCGTAGGGAAATCCGGAGGCAGTGAGTTAATCATGTGGGCGGCTCGATACCCGAATCTCTTTTTCCCGGCCTCAGTACGCGCCCCAGGCACAAACAGCTGATCGTCCTGCCTAGTACACCTACCACGATCGGGCCGTTCATGATTGGCAGTAAACAGGTCTGCGAGTGATTCCGGCTGGCCGGTACTACGGATTTTCTGGAGCAGGCACAGGGTTTGATAGTGGGAGAGACTAGGAGCGTCAAGCCACCGAAGTGAATCACGCACACCCGATACGTGGTCATATTTACGTTTTCCCGAGATGACTCGAGCCGCAAAGTTAATAACCTTCTCGATGCGAAGGTGATTTTTGGCGGAGCCGTTACCGTAAACAACCAGACAGTATCGGATGTGGGAGATCACGAGGGCGTTGACGATTTCCGGGAGGGTTTCGGGTGGAAGGTAGTGTCTGAGGTGGGACAGGCCAGTCAGGATGCCGCAGCATTTACGTGAGACGGCAGTCACATGAGGGTCCCACGAGAGATGCTGATCAAAGATAACTCCAAGGTTTTTTACTTGAGTAGTGGGGGTCAGGGAAGTACCGCGGAAGTTAACCGTAAAGGACGGAAGTGAGCGCAAATTTTGTCGGGTTCCGAGTGTGAGAAGCTGGAACTTGGTAACGTTAACTTTGAGGCCGTTGCTGTGAAAATAGCCGCCAAGAGAAGATAGAGCAGATTCCATGCGAGCGATAAGCGCTGGCAGGCAAGATTTGGGTTCTGAGACTAAGACCTGAGTGTCGTCAGCGTACTGCACTACGAATGCATCGGCTACATGGAGACTCAGGTCATTGGCAAAAGCGCAAAAGAGGATAGGGCCGAGGGACGAACCTTGGAATACTCCCTGATTGATAGCTCGAGGGCAAGAAATTTGGAATTTTCCGTCTGAGCCGGTATAGCTAACACTCTGGGTATGACCATTTAAATAGTTTTGAAACCAAGTAGTATTAATGCCGAGAGTCTGGAGCTTGATGAGAAGTTTGTCGTGGTCAATGACATCAAAACATTTACTTAAATCTATGAGACAAAGAAGTGAAATTTTGCCAGTGTCAAAAGCCAAAAATATTTCATCAGAAATGCAGGTGAGAGCCGTCTCAGTGGAATGCCGCGGGCCGAAACCCGTGCTGGGTGGGTGAGAGTAGGTGGTTAGCGGATAGGTAGTAGTAGAGCTGACGTTGGACCGCCCGCTCAACTATTTTGGAAATAACCGGAAGTATAGAAATGGGACGGAAGTTTGAGGGGTCAGAGGGATCGCCCGACTTGTAAATCGGGTGGACGATTGAGTGTTTCCAGAGGACGGGGATGTCGGAGGTGGTGATGCAAAGGTTAATGATATGGAGCAGTACATGGCCAATGGTATTAAATGCAAGTTTCAAGACGCGAATGCAAATTCCATCATCGCCGCGTGCAGAAGAATTTCGCATACTGAACATGATATTATGCAGCGATTTAAGACTGATGGGGTGAGGTGAGAAGGCACACGTCCCCACTCTCGGTAAGCGAGTGGGGAGTGAGGGAGCCGGGCCGTAGCTTGCCAGTTCCGCCGCCACCCTAGGCCCCACTTCGACAAAAAGTCGTTCAGGGTATCGGCGGAAGCAGATGGCAGCACCTGTGCGCTAGGCCTCTTACTCCCCACTATGTTTTTGGCACACTTCCAGACGCTCGCTCGTCCCTGCTCTTTAATTTGTTTGCTAATGTGCAGTTTCTTTTCTGCACGAAAGGCCGAACGTGCCAGACGGTTAGCGAAACGATATTCTACTGAGCCATGACCATGCACTCTCAAGGCCACAGAGCGACGCAGGAGAAGGAGCTTGGTCTCGTCGGATATAGGAGGAGCCGTGGGATTTCTTAGGGTGATGGATTTGATAGGCGCATAACACCGCATAGTTGGAGTAAAGTTGGCAAGGAATGCCGCCCAAGCATCGGTAACAGTCGGGGACGAGTACACGTCAGACCATAACTCGGCTAAACTCGGCATAACTCGATATACAAAACCTAATACAAATAAGGCAATTATTTTGACGTCATCTTGTTCATCTCGTTAAGGCGTTTCGAATCACATTCATGTTGACCAGTTTAGATCAACTTAGAAATTTGACCTCAGGTCAAGGTCAAGTGGCGACCCAAGTAGGTAATGTTGCATCTTGGGAGACGTGTCTCGACGAGAGAGAGACATTGATGCTGGTTTCACTTCTTTGCCTTCATTATATCGAGAGTTGCCGACACAAGAAGTGTTGGTGACCTAAGCTGACCTCGGCTGCCCCTGTAGAGGTCACTGAACAAAAATTTACACCTGGATCATCAATAATAGCCTATGATAACATGATCCAGAAGGAATTGAACTGATATGGGTATCCTCGGAAAAGGACGCATTCTTATAGTGGGGAGGTCACGAAATTGGCCCGACCTTAGGTCACCGATATACAAAATCTTAGAGACTGGAATTGTAAGAACCTATGACTTATGAGAAATGAAGGTTAATTGCTGTCCGAACAGGTGTGCAAAAAACGGCGGCTGAAACGGCGGCGCTGTGCGCCGGTTTTTCGCTATCCTCGAACAACCTTAGGGGGGGGGGGGGGCGTCTAAACGCCCCGCCCCCGGCACGGCCCGGGTTAACAAACAAAACAAAATTATGAAAAAGTGGGGGACATTCCACCCCCCGTTTCCTACTATGAATCGTATGCCTTTGTGAACTCGCCTGTCGTCTGATATCGTCTCATATTCGTCTCATATTCGTACCTGACGCCTGCCGTTTTTTTTTCTTTCTTGAAGAAGCCCACCAGTGCACAGTGGGCGTTCCGGCCGGTCTAGCCTCGCGGAACTCAAAAAAATAAATTACCGATTGTGATAACAAAATTTATATCAATCGACTGCAAAATGTCCATTGATCACCAAGATCACATTGATTTGATCATTCGATGTTTTGTTCGTAGAGGAATGGGACTTTAAACACAAGAGTTCACATCACCTTTAAAAACTCATCGTTCACGGGCGATTTAAACGTTCTGCCAAATGTGATGATGAGGCAATATGCTTGCATTTTCCGCACCTAGTGTATTATAGTGTGATGTAATGATATGTTGTCGTGCATATGATAGTTATATCTAGAAGATTGAGCAAATCAATAAGCCAAATAAATATTAAATATATCGCCTTATCTCTGTTGATACTTAAAAATAATATAATTAAATTCGATATTGCCGATATAAAAAGTAACATCAGGTAGCGAATCAAAACTAGCAACAGGATGTGCACTGGGATCTTATATAACGGGTCAAGCTTGAAAAGTTGCGCAAACTTGCGCCTTAGTCTTTTATGTAACATTTTGCAAGAAGATTCCGTATTTACTTGAGCGCCCGGGTGTAGGAACCCAGCGCATGGTATATGATCTAAGCTCGCATTTGAAGGTTTTTATTTCAACGATGATATAAAACCACCACCAAACTACAGCGAACTCAGAAGCGTCCTCATTTGTTAGTGGATAGACTGGCACAGCATCACAGCAGAGCGTCACAGCAGCAGTGATAGTGACTAGCTGTAACTCGTCATAGTGCTGTGAAATGTGTGAAGAATTAAATAAATGTAAGGTTCATGAACAAGGTCTACCTCTACCTGGAATAGTTCCATAAAGTATACATGCGTAAATAATAAATAGGGTGAAATGTACGTCCGCCGAAGCATCAATTATCTAAGGACATGGCAAAAAAATGACTTTTGTCCAAGCTTGCCGGAACCGAGTTGTCAAATATACCTAGGTTTCGTTTTTGAACGTTTCGAATAATATTAATGCGTTTATCTGATACGACTGGCCCTCGGGAGACCAATATACAATATGGTACAATGCATTGCGCATTTAGTAGTTGTGCTTGTAGCAGATATGTACTAATTTCATGTATTTGTCTTATACACCCAGAGGATACACCAAGAGCAAAATGTTGGGATATCTATTGGAGATAGCCATTAGAGTCTTGCCCCAAGTTCTACAACAGATACTTATCTTTCAAGTTCTGACCACATCTGGTACCATATTTCCCTGATGTGGAAAAGCCTAACCCTAATTCAAAGCAGGAATACATTTACGATGGCAAATTTGCACAATTTGTGTGAAAATGTACGATCTCTCAACATGGCAAACAAATATAAACAAAACAAATATTAAACAAGTCAGCAAAGGCCAGTCAGCAAACACGTGAAACGCTTCGAACGCTGCCGAAAATGTTTTCTGGATACCTCAAAAACCTCATTATTGCAAGCTATTCAAATTATTATTGTTGCAAAATCATATTAACCCGCGAGTTAATTGGGGGGGGGGCTATCTCCCCCTCCGTTATTTTGCGATATCTCCTAAACCAACACAGGTATCGTCACCAAACTTTCAATACTCTCTCTCACATTAATTTTACACATCTTTGTTGAAGGAAAAAGATGAGCTTATTATAGGTCAACCGGGAATGACGTCAGAGTGACGTCATGTTCTGCGTTTTTTTTGGTGAAAAATAAGAGTTTGCAAAATACGCTGTCAAAAGTAAATTTTTTAAGACAAATTCAATTATCATATACCAAATGACTGAGAATAGACTTGGCTATGAAACTGCAATCTTCGATTTTGGATTTTATTGAAATTCAAAAGTTTGAGAAATCCAAAGACCCAAAAGTATAGTTTTTGCAATATTTTCCAAACAAATCAGTTATCCAACACTGGAATATATGTAAACGAGACGTGTCCAGTGAATATGTGTACCAAATTTTAAGTCAATATCGTCAAAAATACTTTACTTATGACCTTTCAAAGACAAAAAAAATCGACCACCTCTCACAGCATTACCATGCATAAAAAATGCATTTTCGTTTATGCTTTTTACTTCTATTTCTATGGAATAAACAATGTTATAGGGTCATTTTTCGGGTTCGAGACGAAAAACGAACCAATAAACATGTGTTACAACGCCTAATAACCGTAATCGGCAGTTTGACCTCGTGACCTCGGATGACCTGGACCTGACCCAAGGTCATAAAAAGCTTAGAATGGTATTTAGAAGTTTCAGACACACGAATCGTACCAATTTATTGACTGCTAATGCGTTATCGCAATTTTGCGCGACAATTCCATCCACCGAGACCTTTATGACACGGTCAAACATTGTGTCTTTGACGTAACCTGTGACGTCATCGGTGACCCTGAGGTCAACAATATTAGGTTTCCCCCCACACATTTTCAAGGGACATCGAATGCCGTTTGAATTGGTAAAATCAGTCCAGTAACTCTGGAGATCCGAGGAGATCCAAATTGTAACCCTAATGTTCTGTATTGCAACTTGCAAGCAATCCCCGCGTTACAAAAGCCCTGCAACATGTCCGCTATTTAACGTAATGTATTCCTTGATTAATTGACTTTCTAATGATGTTTCACTGGTTGATGCATGTTGTAAGGTAAAAAAGTTATAGGGGTTAATAGGTTTCGCGAGGCTAAATCCCCTTTTACGCCCACTGTGCAGTGTGGGCTGCACCGACCGCTGCATCACCGTATCACGGTAACCTACGACATTTACAATAACTCTTGCTTGCAATTGCCACCCTGTCGGCAGAGACAGAGAGGACAGCTAGAGGGCCGCACGCCAGTTTGACCACATTCGTAACGGCGTAACGTTGACTATTCGTAAACTTATAAACAAAATGCAGCAATGTGTATCGCCGTCAGTGCGTCATTTTAACGACGATGCGCCAATCAGATAACTGCTACCAAATGTAGGAAGGAAAAGAAAGATATACGATACTGATACAAAGTCAACGCTATATAATACTTATATGACATGATATAAAATAAAATAATACAAAAAATGAAAGTGACATCAGGAGGCTTTCATATTTTATATAACATTGTATGCATTAAATCGCAAGAGCTCATTTTTAGGGAAACTTCTGCACGCCAAAGTTGAGGGGGGGGGGGGGCGCCCCCCCCCCCCCCCGCCGTCCAGATGTTGGGGGTGGCAAGCGCCCCCGCTGCCCCCCCCCCCCCCCCTGTTGCCGGGCCCCTGGGCATGCTCCATCTGGTTCCCAGCTCACATTGATACTAACCTACTCAATGAGTTAGTGTTGTGTTTTCTGGAACCTTGGCATGTTTTTATCTTATTGTATGCTAGGAATGTTTTATGTGACAGTTGCCGCACATCAGATTGTTTTAATTAAGGTTTTCTGATTTGTATAGTTTTCCACGGCAAATTTATATGGTCTGTCCCGTAACCCACTCCAACCCGTTAATTTCCCAAAAGTTTGCCGCATTCCCACCCATTCCCACCCCGTTCCCATTACCGTACGGGATTCCCACTCCATGAAGGGCTCTAACGCTGATCACGAATCCAATGTTTTTGGTCCGGGATTGCTCGCATCTTACGAAATACGGACGGTCATACATACATACGAAGGTCCGACGGGGTTATCTCGATCTCGCTGAAAATTGGTACACTGAACATATCCGATACGCTGATCACTAATTCAATGTTTTAGGTCTGGGTTTTTCATATCTTACGAAATATGGACGGTCATACATACATACATACATACATACATACATACATACATACATACATACATACATACATACATACATACATACATACATACATACATACATACATACATACATACATACATACATACATACATACATACATACATACATACATACATACATACATACATACATACATACATACATACATACATACAGTGGCGTATTTAAGGGGGGGCCATGGGGGCCATGGCCCCCCCTTGGCGCCGAAGTCACACTCCAAAATATGATGTGTCCATTCGGCACGGACTCCATTTGTGTGTAAATTTCAAGATAACCAGGACAAAGTTTTTTTTTACTGATAATTCAAGCGGTTTTATACGTATTATCTATATGGTTCTTGAACAAAATAAGCATTGTCTACCTATATCTCTTTGAATATTACAATGGGAACATCAATATCATACACTAATTTATTATGAATAAGTTACAACCGGTTTCATCTAACAGATTTAACGCTGAAATAGAAAATAATCCGATATCCCGACTTTCCCGACCCGGCTCCGGTCCCGGTAAATTTGTTATTTGGTATCTCCGGAATCGTGGGAACGAGCATCAGCTGGCCTGTATTTCTTTTGGTGTTTGAATGCACCAATCATGGCCAATCATCAGCTGACCCGATTTTTGTCTGATACGCAACCGCGCACCAGTGCCACCAGGGGGCGTCGTCCCGGCATTTCCTATGTGTGGATCGCCCGGCGGTTTAACATTAGGTGTGACGTCACTGAGGAAGCACTCCGAACTTTCAATTATAGCAATCCATTAGCAATCCACAAATCATCCATAGATAACCTTCTCATTTGGACATGTGCTATGCCATCAAGCATGCCTTTTCTTTTCTGTCTATTCCTATTTTAAGAGTTTAAGGCTAGAATAAAGCAGATATGCGGGCAGGCTGCCGGGCCTGGTGCGGTGCTGCCAGATGTTGGCCGGGCTTTGTGCGGTGCCAACCAAATTTTGTGCGGTGGCGGTGGTGGTGCCGATCCCTGCATTTGGTGATTTTTTTTTGGCATCACTAGTTCCGAGCGAACTTGCCCCCCGCCACCCCCCCCCCCCCCCCCCGGTGGCGACGCCCCTGGTAAGACAAGACTCAAACCATGAATTGTGATCCAAAAGCATGTGCCCCCCCCCCTTGGCTGATTTATAAATACGCCACTGCATACATACATACATACATACATACATACATACATACATACATACATACATACATACATACCTACCTACCTACCTACCTACCTACCTACCTACCTACCTACCTACCTACCTACCTACCTACACACACACACGCACACGCACACGCACACGCACACGCACACGCACACGCACACGCACACGCACTCGCACTCGCACTCACACTCACACTCACACACTCACTCACACACTCACACACTCACACACCCACACACCCACACACCCACACACTCACTCACTCACACACTCACACACTCACACACTCACGCACTCACGCACTCACACACTCACACACTCACACTCACACACTCGCACACTCGCACACTCACACACTCACACACTCACACACACACACACTCACACACCCACACACCCACGCACCCACGCACCCACGCACCCACGCACCCACGCACCCACGCACCCACGCACCCACGCACCCACGCACTCACGCACTCACGCACTCACGCACTCACGCACTCACGCACTCGCGCACTCGCGCACTCGCGCACTCGCGCACTCGCGCACTCGCGCACTCGCGCACTCGCGCACTCGCGCACTCGCGCACTCGCGCACTCGCGCACTCGCGCACTCGCGCACTCGCGCACTCGCGCACTCGCGCACTCGCGCACTCGCGCACTCGCGCACTCGCGCACTCGCGCACTCGCGCACTCGCACTCGCACACGCACTCGCACACGCACACGCACACGCACACGCACACGCACACGCACACGCACACGCACACGCACACGCACACACACACACACACAAACACACACACACACACACACACACACACACACACACACACACACACACACACACACACACACACACACACACACACACACACACACACACACACATATACATACATACATACATACATACATACATACATACATACATACATACATACATACATACGAAGGTAACTTTGAACGCTTCCATATGCACCCGGTCCGCCGGGGTACCTCGATTTCGCTGAAAATTGGTACACAGACCATATCCCATACGCTGATCACAAATCCAATGTTTGTGGTCTGTGATTTTTCGTATTTTACGAAATATGGACGGTCATACATACGAAGGTCTGTCGGGGTATCTCAATTTTCGTGAAAATTGGTCTGTCATCTGTGTACCAATTTTCAGCGAAATTGAGAATTAGGCTTTTTAAAAGATCCATTAGGTTCTTGATTTAATTATATATATGTTGTCAACTTGTTTTGAGTGACTTATGATGTTGTATAGCTGTTAGAGTTATTGTAACGTTGTGTTTTCACTACCGGTCTGCACACCTCGCTGTTGCTAAAACACGTCAGTAATGAGCTAATAAAACCTATGTTCATGTTCATTCTAAGGTGTTAAATTATTTTCAATTTTGAACATATTTATTTGTTATGAGTCGCTTTTACTACCCCAGGGGTTTCCAGGGGTGGTAAAGTGTTCTGTCTTTATAAATAAGGTCGGGGACAAAATGTTCCTTCTCATGAAGTACTCTGGTCAAAATGCCAGTACAAAATCATTACTATGTCATTCCTGGGAAAATTTACTAAGCAGCATGTCCTTAGAAATACTGATCGCTAAAACCACTTCAGATGTATTATTCACGTAGGTAATCATCATATTCATCACGTCAGTATGTATGTACCTACATTTACATTTTTCAAATTAGCAGTTGCGTCTCAGCTTTTGATTGTCAATAATTTAGTTTCACTCATATTTCCGACGGAAAAATATATATCAGTTATCTAGTCGACAGTACCCCGGGGTCCTCCTTGTGCATTTGCAATGGAGTGAGTCTACTGTCAGGACATAAAGACATAAATTTGCAGTACAACATAGAGCCTCATGGGCCCGTCCTGGGTTGTACGACACACATGGACGTGAACGGCACCCATGTCTCTCCACATACATTGCCTCGAAGGGCACCATATCATGTAATACGCAATAACCTTCTCAGAATTTAACATCCAGTCACATGCGTAACTTTATATATAAAGGGGGTTGTAGCTGCAACCCCAACCTTGTCAAGTGCAACCCCAATGTGTTCAAGTGCAACCCTAAGCAAACACACTCAAAACATGAAGAAATCAGCCAAAAATGAACAATCTTATTTAGATGAACCTGTGTAAAATGAAAAATATACCAGACATGGGTTTTAAAAGGGTGCTGGGTGATTATTGTATGGTTAATGTATGTACTCAAGGAACAAGGACATGTCTTCAATGAAATCATAATGAACATCACAAAAATACTCACATCCATAAGTCATAGCACTACTATTTTAAGTAAAATGATGTCATATTTCTGAATAAAATACGGGCATTTCTGAATAATATATCAATTATCAGTTCTCACTGCTTAAACTTCACATTTTAACTGAAGCTGAAAATTGAAACCTAAGGTTTGATTAGACTAGCATCCCAAATCTTCTATTCCATAATATACGTAGCTAGATGGGCATTTGGCAAGTTAATTCAAGCATCTAGGTCAATATTCATGCACAGCAAAAGACAACAACATTGCACAATCACGCACAAGTTTTGGTAAACAATTTAGGATGAAGGAAAAATCAAAACACAACAGCTTGTTTGGAAACATTGCGGCAAAATATTGTAACAATTGCGCAATGTTTGTCTTTTTTCAGGTAAACAGAGTAAAATAAATCATGTTTTTCTTCATTTAAAAATAAAAAAATCAAAAAAAAAAATCGAATGAAACAAAAATTATATTTAAGTGCCAATTAAATGTAAAATATTTATTTCCGAAAAAGTAACAAATTGGCTCAGGCAATGAGTATTTTTTTTACTCCTGATAAATCAGCCGGTGATGCAAAACTGCGCAGAAAAGTTGAATGACTCACAAAAAGCACATAACATTTGTTTGCTTTGTTTGCGGAATCAAATTGAGATCGATCCAATGCCGTAGGATCGATCGGATAGATAATCTACATTCTACTGTCGGATAAGTGTCGCGTGATGTCTTCTAAGAGGAAGCAATGTCAATTATCGATTTTGGAAATGTTTTCGAAGAGGTTGGTATTTCACTTCTGATTTTGGTACCTGGGGCTGGGACAGTGCGTGTTTATGTATGTTCTTTTGACCAAGTTAGGTTCCAAATTCCGATGTATGAATGCAATCAACTAATGTCATGCTTCGTGTTACAACTATTTGTCTGCTTGTATTGTATGTAGACAAATGCTTTGAGGAGTGTGGGGTAGTGTTGATGAATGGGTTTTGAATGTGTTACAAACGTAGGTGGTATGGTGGTGACCGTGACCGCTGAGTGCTGACCTCTATCGGTAGTTGGCGAGGTGCTGGTGCTGCCATCTTTCTATACTTTTCCCGAGTCCGGACTAAGACTCATTACGTGCTGTAATATTTTACCGGCTGAGTTGTGTAGTGATTTAAATATCTAGGGTCTGGACTCTGGGCGCAGACCTGCATCAATTCGTCTGGCGGGAAAATACCAGCATGTTTGGAAAAAGTGGATTTAGTTCATTCCTATTTCATATGCCTCATTGTCTCGTACCATGTACGGCTGTGTATTTTGATCTGACGTTAAACCTTTCCATTGCTCCTTCAGAAAGCATCCTGATCCTGGTCCTTCACCTGGGGAATCAGAGATCGTGCAACCGCCGGCGGAGACGGCGAGGAACAGCGACACAGACACCAGCACAGCAGTGGCGGAGACGGCGAGGAACAGCGACACAGACACCAGCACAGCAGTGTCCAGGTAAAATCGCTTACTTACTAACAGATTAGACATAACGATTTATTTATTCTACTTCATTTTAAAGATCGGGCATCAAAATACTTTCGAAATTAACATAACGCCACTTACAGTGATGCTCGGTGCCGTCAACTTCGTTGACCGTTTTCCCATCGCCATCCCCTTTGAGAGCTTAATGCTTATTGCACCTTGTCTCCGTCCTTACCCGATCCGTCTGGTGGCCTGTGTGTATACGGGCTTGATGAGCTTAGAGCTTCTATGGTATGGTATAATGCAGCATTTCGTCTACACTGTCCATTAGGCATTTCATGCCAACAGTGACACTTAAAGACATACATTTTACATATATAAAATAATACGATACATCCTTGGTATAAGACAAGCGCAACGGGAAGACCTCTAGTCTCTACACACATTTGTTTCCATTCTAGTGGATTTTGACAGTTTCAACCACCGTTCGAAGGCAAGTTCAATGGAAGGTTGTCCAATGTTCCTTTTGTGCCCTTATTCCCTTGTCCTTCCTGTCACATACCTGCTCCTATCCTGAATTTGTCCCTTTCCCTCAGTTGTCTTCCGTTATCCTCCCATCCTGGATTCGGTCCTGCACCCGCCGCTCCGGCCGCCGGGCAGGAGACCGCCGCTCCGGCCGCCGGGCAGGAGACCGCCGGGCAGGAGACCGCCGCTCCACCCACCGGGCAGGAGACCGCCGGCCAGGAGACCGCCGCTCCGGCCGCCGGGCAGGAGACCGCCGCTCCGCCAGCCGGGCAGAAGACCGCCGCTCCGGCCGCCGGTCCTCCGACGCGAGGAAAAAATTTCGCCTTCCAGAAATGGAAGAAGGTGTACCCGTGGCTGGTTAACCATGGAGGAAGTGTGACGTGCAGTGAATGTGCCCGAGCGCATAATCTGGGCCTCCTTTCGGGCGAAAAACGTGTGGACCAGGCCTTCATCTCCCGCGGATTCAAGACGTGGGCCAAGGTGCCAGCCAGTTTTAAGTACCATGAGGAGTCTGGCTCCCACTGCACGTCCCTCGCTCGTCTGAAGACCGCTGACAGGCCTAACCCGACTCAGATGCAGTTGGCGACTGGCAAGGCCAAGACTGTGAAGGAGGCGAGGGTGGCTCTGAGTACCATCTTCGATGCCATCGAGTACCTGGCCCATCAGGCTCTGCCTCTCCGCAGCCGGGACGAGAGCTGCGGAAATTTTAAAGTCCTCATGTGGACCATGGCCAAAACCAATGCAGAGCTCCACAACTGGCTGAAGAAGGACCAGCAAACTTTCACGAGTCCTCAGGTCCAAAACGAAATTTTGGAGCTGATGGCCAAAAAGGTGCTGAGTGATGTGGCCGCAGAAATCGGTGAAGCTGACTACTTCGCAGTGATAGTGGACGAATCCACTGACGCGTCACGCCAGGAGCAGGTGTCGCTGTGCGCGCGTTTTGTAGACAAAAACTGCGAGCCACAGGAGCTGTTTCTGGGGTTCTACGCCACCGACGAAACCAGCGCACAGACCCTGGCTACCATCATACTGGATGCACTGCAGCGTCTGAACCTGTCAGCAGACAAGCTACGGGGCCAGTGATACGACGGGGCCTCGAACATGGCAGGGCGAGTCGGCGGCGTACA
Organism: Chirona hameri; assembly: GCA_036785665.1. Taxonomy (NCBI): domain Eukaryota; kingdom Metazoa; phylum Arthropoda; class Thecostraca; order Balanomorpha; family Balanidae; genus Chirona; species Chirona hameri. Next base: position 425,212 of record JAXIVJ010000067.1, read on the forward strand.
GGCGCTGCTGAAAAGGAGGCAGCCCATGGCCGTGTTTGTCCTCTGCGCGGCCCACCGACTCAACCTGGCCACGCTGACGGCGGTCACCCCGAAGCTGAAGAGCGCTCTGGGTGAGGCTTCCGGGGTGATTGAGTTCATCCGTAGCTCGCCGAAGCGCCTGGCCATCTTCGACAAGGAGCAGGACGACAGTAGCGCAGGGTTGCGCTCCTTCTGCCGTACCCGGTCGACCTGTAATGAGCGCAGTCTACAGTCTCTGGTCACAAACTGGACTGCCGTGCTGGCCACGCTGACCACCATCGAGGAGGACCCGGCCACGCCGACCGAGCCGACCGCCAAAGCCCGTGGCTACAGGCGTGCGACGGAAGAGTTTGAATTCTTCTTCCTGGTGCGGCTCGGTCTGCGGGTGTATCAGCTGGTGACACCCACCATCACCGCCGTTCAGGCCAAGGAGCTGTCCATAGCCGAGGTGCTGGGGAAGGTCACTCTCCTGAAGACGGCAGCGCTGGCCCAAAGTGCGAACGCGCCTTTCAGCCAGTTCTGGCGCAGCTGCGTGACGGATGCGGAGGAGCTGGGGCTGGAGGAGCCGCGTCTCAAGCGGAAGACCAAAAAGCCGGCCAGGCTGCGAGATGCCGAAAACGAGGATGCCGGAGACGCCGGAAGAAGCTTTCCGGGTTCACTACATCGCGGCCATGGACGGTCTGGCCTCGTCTATCGAGCGCCGTTTCTCCAGTGGCGACGACACGGTCCTGCGGGGAGTGGAGGCGGCTCTGGCGGGAGACAAGGAGGAGGGCCGACGAGCCGCCGTCTTCTACGGCCTGGATGAGGAGCGGGTGGTGCTGCACCTTCGCTTCATGCACGACATGGTGCGAAAACCAGCCACGCTCTACCAAGCTGCGAAGATGCTGCCGGAGCTGCAGGATCTGGTCCCGGAGGCTGCCAGACTGCTGCGACTGGCACTCACCGCGCCAGCCACCAGCTGCACGGCTGAGAGGTCGTTTAGCCTGATGAAGAGGCTGAAGACCGACACTGCGCACCTCCACCGGCCAGGCCCGGTTCAATCATCTGGCCATCTGCGCCACATACGGACGCGAGCTGCGGGCGCTTAATCGCGACTCGCTGATGCGCCAGTTCATCAGTCGCAGCACCCAACGTAAAAACGCGTTCGGCGTGTGAGCACTGAGCATGTCGTCTGTCGAGCCAGTGTGTGTCGACTGTTGAGTCGTTGTGAGTGTTTGACACTGTCGAGTCACCGAGTGTGAACTAGCTCAGGAATATTAGTTTCACGTTTATAGTACAACCAAATATAAAGTAATTATTTGGCTAATTCGTATATTTTTGTGTTTATTGGGGCTTTCTGGCGCGTCGACTCCGATTCGTATTCTTAATTTGACGAAATATTATCAGAACGCTTACAGGCTCCCCTATCATTTACCGGGGCGGTGAATCATATAAGCAAATTCGCCTTTTAAGAAGAAAAACAAGGGTATTTGGGCTGGCTTCCTAGTGCAACCCCAATGAAATTGAAAAAGTTACACCCTTGCATCCAGTACATATACATCGTTAACACTACAGCATCCTGCACACACGAACCTCATAATTTAGGAATCTACATTCACAAGACATATTAAATCCATACAAACGTTGTAATTACACTAGTCCCACACTTGCACAATCTTCCTTCTCAAAATAATCCCTTTCTTGTAAGCAACCTATTTCAATTAGTTATGTTCTTGTGTATATTCACATATGTGTATCACTAAAACTAAGACTAATCCCAGGAATATTTATAAACAAAGCCCTTTCCCGAAAAATATTTGTCGAGTCCAGCTTTGAAAGAAACTAATGTGGCTGCACTGACTACATCACCTTGTGAATTGTTCCAATCAGCCCCCACCAGTAACGGTTGGCAGCACTCGGGCGTTTGGGCGTTAAAAACCTACTACACCATAGGGTTCCCATGCTAAATCGATAATTTTCAGACGATGCTGAGCTGGGTGCGTCAAAGGCGAGCGGCGAGGACGGTGTCACTGTGCATTTAATTATATTGACTTTTCCTGTAATTGCGCCACCCCTCTTGTACATCGTAAACAGCTCACTTGTATCTGGCGATGTACCGGCAGCATGGAAAACTGCTATTGTCACTCCTCTGTTCAAAGGTGGCGACCGTTGCGAGCCAAACAACTTTCGACCTATTTCGATATTGTCAATTGTAGGTAAGCTTTGTGAGCGAGTGGTCGGAAACCAGTTGTCGACATATTTAACCGAGCATCACATCATGTGCGCCGAACAGCATGGCTTCCGTCCGGGCCACTCCACGGAGTCGGCGATGTTGTGTGCTGTCAACATGCTTATTAGCAACATGGACCGTGGCCTCGTCTCGACGTTGACGACTGACACGTCCAAGGCGTTTGACAGCGTGCAGCATTGCCGGCTGCTGGAGAAGCTCGGATGGTATGGTGTTGATGACCATTGGTTCCGGGGGTGGCTCGAGGGTCGTGCGCAGCGTGTAGCAGGGTGTTCGATGCCGCTCCCAGTGACGCACGGGGTGGTACAGGGGAGTACTTTGGGGCCGATTCTGTTTTTATTGTTCACTTATGACTTTACTTCTTTTATTCACCATGGCCAGCTCATTATGTATGCAGACGACGCGCAATTTATTGATGCGGATACTCCGGCTAAAGTTGGTGACCTCCGTGTCAGAGTGGAGACCACGCTGGACACTGTCCTAAATTGGTTTACGCAAAATCGTCTCAAAATTAATCCCACTAAAACAGATCTTTTGGTTGTGAAATCTAAGCAACTTTCCATTGACGAAAGTTTTGAAATACGTTTTGGATCGCAAAACATCAGACCTTCTTCTTCTGTTAAAGTCCTCGGGGTAATATTAGACTCTGGTTTAAATTGGGAACTCCAAGTATCTGCCATTGTCAGGCGTTGCTACAGTACATATACTGGTGGGATTGGCGAAGCTGAGCCATCAATTACCACCCGAGACAAAACAGACCATAATCGAAGGGCTTGTTCATCCCCACATCATATACTGCCTGACTGTGTGGGGAAGCTGCTCAAAAACTCAAAAGTATAGGATACAGAAGGCTTTAAATTTTGGTGCCCGAATCATCACAGGACTGAAAAGGTCACAACACATTTCGCCCTCTCTAAAGTCACTTGGGTGGTTTAAAGTAGAAAAGCTGCTGACTGAACGTGACTTGGTGGTACTCTACCAGATACTGAGGTCGCCGAAGTCGCCTGACCATCTGCGCGCACTTGTGTTGCCTCGTGCAAACGTGTCCGACCGGACCACGCGGGGATCAGAGAGCATGATGCATCCTTTCATCGACATCGGACCTGGGACGACAACTAGCCAGCCTGCTCCAGCCCTCCACCGCTTCCGGGTGCGGAACCCTGACCACGTGCGTGTGGCAGGGTTGTAGACCCTTAGATAGGTAGTCCTTAGATATTTTTAAGTAGGTAGATTCTTTAGATACAAATTTTGTATTGGCAATAGGCCTCCTCCACGGCTTAGGTCCCTCCAGTCTTGGGAAGTTAATTTGCAGTTGCCAACACGTTCTGTCGTGTGTGGCAAGTTAACGTAACCAGTTAGCCCCTATCCTGTCCCCTCCTGAGCCACGACGATGGCTACCCCCCCCCCCCCCCGGAACCCCGCCCCCCCCCCCTCAGGGGTCTTCCGGCGCGCGTCCGCGTGCCCCCCTGGACGGTCCCCCTCCCCGCCCGCCCCGTCCAGGGGCCTGGCAGTCGCCGGACTCCCATCCCCCGACCCCGACCCCCTTCAGGGGTCTCCCCCTGGTTTCCTTCAGGAGCCAGGCCGTCCCGGTGCCCGGCTCCCGCCGGACACCTCTCCCCCTGACGGACCGGCACTCCTGCTGGTCCAGTTTTTTTTTTCCCGGACCGGCCTATAGCCATATTCCGGGTGGGGAGTGACATCTGGCAATTTGCGAGGAAAAGAGTTACGTTATCCGGTTTATGTGACCCGGAGCAAACTAGGGACTAGGGCAGCTATTTTACGTTACTATTTACGTTAACCGGTTTATTTGTACCCGGAACAATTATTTGTTCAAAGTAAATATAATATCTAACATTACGTTAAGTATTTCGTTCAAGGTCAAAAATAAGTAAAACACGAGACACACATACATACATATTTGTATTACATACACTTGAACAGTGTCAGTGTTGGTGGAGCCGTGGGGTGCCGTCATTGCAACAGCGGGAGACTGTTGCCAGTCTCCCTAGCTCCGGCGCCTCGGCGAGACCTGGTTGTGGGGTGTGTTTAGCTGGGCGAAAAGTCCTGAATAATAAAAAACCCGGCGTCTATAGCAAAGGGGAAAAACCTGCGCGGTGGGCCAAAAATGCGCAAGGCAAAACACCCCTGTTATATTTGTTTAGCTAAACGTGTTTGGTAGAGATAATCTAAGAGGGGACCTATCAATACAAGATAACTATCACCTAACAGTGTAAAAAAGATTGACAGGGTGGATACTGCACCGCAGCGCAGTGGACACTGCACCGCAGCGCAGCAGCCACCGCACCGCGGCGCAGCATCGGCGTGTGATCTGGTTTGGCAGGGAATCATGCCGCCGCCAACGCAAAATCGAACATCAGCCACCGGCGTCCCATCGCAGAAATCCCCCGCCAAATCAGCCACGTCACGAACAGCCAAAGCACTAAACCATTCGCCGCGCGCCCGAGATCCAGCAGGGGGCCCCCGCAACAACACACCGGCAGCTGACACGCAACCCCACGTCGGCAGCAACATGATTTAATATACTGCACCGCAGCGCAGCGGACACCACACCGCAGCGCAGTGGAGTGAGCACCGCACCGCAGCGCAGCGGCCACCACACCGCAGCGCAGCATCGGCATATGTTATCAGGGGCAGGTGTTCAACTACTCGGCTTTGGCAAGAGCGGGGTAGAGGGGAGAGGAGGGTTTGGAGGAGCATTACGTTAAGAAATGAACAACGAATTCCAATGGAACCTTTCGTTGCGCGACTGATTTGGCAGGGAATCACGCCTCCGCCAACGCAAGACCGCACATCTACCATCGGCGTCCCATCGCAGAAATCCCCCGCCAAATCAGCCACGCAACGAATTTCGCCGCGCGGCCGAGATCCAGCAGGGGGCCCCCGTAACAAGACACCGGCAGCCAACACGCAACCCCACGTCGGCAGCAGCGTGATTTTAACATAATTTAACATGCTGCACCGCAGCGCAGCGGACACTGCACCGCAGCGCAGCAGCCACCGCACCGCGGCGCAGCATCGGCGTGTGATCTGGTTTGGCAGGGAATCATGCCGCCGCCAACGCAAAATCGCACATCAGCCACCGGCGTCCCATCGCAGAAATCCCCCGCCAAATCAGCCACGTCACGAACAGCACCGGCCATTCGCCGCGCGGCCGAGATCCAGCAGGGGGCCCCCGCAACAAGACACCGGCAGCCAACACACAACTCCCGCGTCAGCAGTAACTTGATTTAACAGTTAGTCAGGAAGTTATTTCCGACTGGTTTGGCAGGGAATCATGCCGCCGCCAACGCAAAACCACACATCAACCATCGGCGTCCCATCGCAGAAATCCCCCGCCAAATCAGCCACGCAACGAACAGCCAAGCCATAACCATTCGCCGCGCTACCAATCCAGCAGGGGCCCCCGCGACAAGACACCGGCAGCCAACACACAACTCCCACGTCAGCAGCAGCACGATTTAACAGTTAGTCAGAAATAACTTAATGAAGTATTTGTTGGAGGTGATTTATTGTTTCTTGTTCAACCGTCTCAAATTGCGGCGGTAGCGGTTACTTTCAGGGGGGCTGGGGGGGGGGGGGGAGGGGCTACGAGGGAGCTGGGAAGGAGGGTGGGGGGAGGGGAGGGATGGCGGGGAGAGGCGGGCGGGCGGGGAGCTGGGGCGGGCGGGCGGGGAGCTGGGGCGGGAGGGCGGGGACTGGGCGGGGTTGCGGGCGACTTTCCGGGAGACGGCTCTCATGAGAGAGTCGTCCGAGGGGAGGTCCTCCGAGAATCGGCTCTCCGCTGGTGCTGGGGAGGCCGGGGAGGCGGGGCCTGAGTCGGTGTTCGACTCGGCTGGTTGGGCTGGGGTGCGCGGTGCCGGTGGATCAGCGGCAACGGCGCCTTCGAGGTCCGACAGAGATGCCTCGGGGAGCTGGGGTGGTGGTCGGGGGGTCTGTCGGTTGGGGGGTCTGGCGGGAGGCCGGTGGGGTGGGGGGGAGGTTCCGGGAGGTGGGAGGGGCGGCCAAGCGCCGGGGGCGAGACCTGGGCTGAGAGAGGTGGAGGGCGGGGCGTCCGGTGGGCGCCGACTGTCGCCGCGCTTCAAGCGCTCTGTCTCGCGAGCGAGACCCCAGGCCAAACACCGGCGGTCCCAGGCCGGGTGGGCCTGGTCGCACGAGGCGCAGCGTGCTGCGCGCGTGCACCCTTCGGTGCCGTGCTCGCCAGCGCACCGACCACAGGTGGCGGTGCGCACCCGGCAGGTCCACTTGAGGTGGCCGTAGTGCCAGCACTGCTGACACTGCCGGGGGGGGGGGGGGGGGCGGGATCCACTCCCTGACGGGGGCAGCCACGTACCCACAGTGGATGTGGGTCGGCAGCTCCTTGCCTCGGAAGCGGAGCCGAATCAGCGGGTTGGGCTGATCGGGTCGCCGCTTCGATGGCGACAGGCGATTCACCTCGCACACCCCTTGGTGTGCGAGTTCCCGGAGGAGATCGTCCTCCGAGAGCTCGGCCACGTCTGGGCACCATGCCAGACCCTCCACGGAGTTGAGGTGCGCCGGGGCCTCCACGGCGACCCTCACTCCGATGAAGGTGGTCCGTCCCATGACACTGACGTTCTGTTGGGACGTCAGTGTCTCGATCAGGAGTGCTCCCGATCGAATGGGTTTGGCGCTGGCTACGTCGCCACAGATGGCGACCAGCCAGCGCCGGACCTGGAACGGGTTGACATTCCTAAATGGAATGCCATCCGCTCGCCACATAAGGAGGCAAGCGGGCCCGTCCGGGGGGGTGGGGTCGGGGGGGAGCCGTGCTCCGGGTCGGACCCTGGGAGGCCCCTGAGGGGAGCGGGGAGTGGATCCGACCGGGGAGGTGCGACGTCGCGCACCGGGGGGGGGGACCCCAGAGGGGGGTCGGAGGGTCGGGGGGACGGAGGGGCGGAGGGGCGGGGGGTGGGTCGGGGGGTCGGGGGGACGGAGGGGCGGAGGGGCGGGGGGGTGGGTCGGGGGGATGGGAGTCCGGCAACGGCCGGGCCCCTGGACGGGGCGGGCGGGGCCCCTGAGGGGGGCTGGGAGGGGGACTGAGCGGCGGGCGGGGGGCCCCAGTCCGACGGCGTGATGGCCGGGTCGGGTCGGGGAGATGGTCGGCACCGGTCCACCACAGGTTGGTGGGCGGGTCGGGCAGGCGGGGGGGACCGTCCAGGGGGGAACGCGGACGCGCTCCGGGGTACCCCGGAGGGGGGTCGGGGGGGCGGCGGGGCGGGGGGTCGCCATGACCGGAGGAGGGAGGGGATAGTCGGGGTACCCCGGAGGGGGGTCGTAGCGGCGGCGGGGCGGGGGGGTCGCCATGACCGGAGGAGGGAGGGGAAAGTTCAATGAATAGCCTAAGTTACGTTAACGTGGCACACACGGCAGAACGTGTTGCCAGCTGCAATTAATCTAAAGAATGAAGCGGGTTCTCTACCTTGCAAATTGTGGAAATTACGTTACCTACTTAAAAATATCTAAGGGCTACCTATCTAAGGGTCTAACGACCCTGCCACAAGCACGTGGACAGGGTCCCGCACCCGGAAGCGGTGGAGGGCTGGTGAAGGCTGGCTAGAAGTCGTCAGTGGTCCGATGTGCTGGTCCAGCGCTAGGACGGCGGGTCAATGCGACACGCCAACCCCTTCGCGGTGCGCCGCCGCCTGGTGGCGCTCTGCGGAGACGTCCACAGCGCCCGCACCATCCGCTCAGGGGCTCTGCTGATTGAGACCAGATCTGGTCAGCAGACTGACGCCATCATGGCCCTCAAGTCCTTCATGGACAGGCCATGCGAGGTGTCTGCACCCGACCGCATGAACTCCTGCCAAGGGTTCATCTACTCCCCGGACGCCAGCACGCTGACAGAGACCGTGCTCCTCCTCGAGCTCGCGTCTCAGGGAGTGACCGAGGTGGTAAGGATGGGGTCGAAGAGGCCCGGTCCGAACCCCATGGTGCGGCTCCGGTTCAGGGGACTGGTCCTCCCCGACCGGATATATTGCGGGTACATCACCGTACCCGTAAAGGCGTGGACCCCGGGTCCCCAGCAGTGCCGTGCCTGCTGGAGATTCGGTCACCACCAGCGCTCCTGTCACGCCAGCCACTCCACCTGTGGCAAGTGTGCCCAGTCGCACGACACAGATGACTGTGTCGGTGGCGACACCGCAGCACTGCTGTGCGTGTCCTGCGGCGGTCCCCACCCAGCGTGGTTCCGGGACTGCCCTGCCCGAGCGGCCTGGGTCGAGGAGACCCGAGCCCGCCGGGCGGGCCCCGCCGCCCCCCTCCCATCCCAGCGCTAGCCCCCAGCGCCTGGCCGCCACTCCCCCCACCCCACCGAACCCCACCCGCGCCCTCCCCCCGTCGGGCCCCACGTGCCCCCCCCCCCCCCTGGTGCCGCTGGCAGCTCCGCCGGAGCGGCCCAGCGTGACGACACCGACGGCAGACCCGAGCGGGCCCTGCCCTTCATCAGCCGAGTCCCTCCAGGACTCCGGCCGTGCCCAAGCGGCACAAACTCCCACCCCCGCCGAACATCAGGCGGAGTCAGCGGTCGAGGCCTCGGGGGAAGACTCCGTCGACTCTTCCGCGGAGGAGACCGATGCGTCCCTCATCCGTGCTTTTGGAAGCCGGGTCCCCACCTCCCAGCCCCGCCCCGCTCGCTACCGCTCTCCGCCCTCCCGCGCCTCCTCCCGGTCTCTGTCTCCCTCCCGCCCTGGCCTGCTCCCTGAACGGACCCGACCCCGCCGGAGACGGACACGAGCGACCGCAAGGCGCGGTCAGAATAGCAACTCCCGATGAACCAAAATCAAACTGAATTCGTCCTCCAATGGAATGTTAGATCTTTAATATCACATTGGGGGCAATTCAAACATTATGTCTTAAATAATAATCCGTTAGTAGCCGCTGTTCAGGAAACCCATTTCATTGACGCCGACTTTAATAATTATACTTTTAAAATCCCCGGCTATAGTCTCTACACAAATAACGTAAATGCATCACCGCGCCGAGGCGGCTCGGCTTTGCTTATTTCAAACCAACTTTTGCATCACCAAATCGACCTTCAAACAACCTTAGACGCAGTCGGCGTCAATATTAAAATCGCTCAGCTAGAACTAACTCTTATCTCAATTTATGTCCGTCCTACCGAGGACATAGACATTGATTCTCTTTCCCAGCTTATTACAAATATTAACACCCCATGTCTGATTATGGGCGATTTCAACGCGCATAGTCGGGCGTGGGGTTGCCTCCGTGATTCCCGCCGAGGCCAAATTATGCTGGACCTACTGGACCGGCATAATTTGGTCTTCTTTAACGACCAATCACCCACACACGTACACCACTCAGGAGGCGAGGTGACTTACAGCGCCATTGATCTCGCCTTCGCCACACCACGCATCGCGACTCTTTTTACATTTAACGCACAATCAGACCCTCTTTTTAGCGATCATTTCCCAATTCACTTAGAACTACAAGTCCCTTCAGGACAGACAAATTTTTACTCCCTGCCTAGATGGAACCTTCGCAAAGCCGACTGGTCCTCCTTTCAAAAACACATTGACACTAGTCACCCCGCAGACTCCCAGACCGACATTAACACTTTTTTAAACACTATTCTCACATCAGCTCACCAACACATTCCACACACACGCACACACACACAACACCACCCGAGGCAGCGTACTGCCCCGTGGTAGAACACAGAATGCCAGAGAGCTGTTGCCCTCCGGAAAAGAGCATTTCGGAAATTCCAAGCTTGTATAACTGCAGAAAACGAACACGAAGTACGGAAAACTCGCTCTTTGGCTAAAACAATCATTGACAAAGCAAAAAAAGAATCTTGGCAGGAAATCTCATCTACCTTTAATCGATTTACCTCCCTCTCAAAAATTTGGACATTAATTAAATCATTCTCAAATAAAAGACCACCGTCATACAAAATCCCACACTTACAAATACACAACATATCTTACACGCTTCCCCTAGAGGTGGCAACACAATTTGCACAACACTACGCTAACATATCATCAACACAACAATGTACACCAACTTAACGATCAATGTCAATCTATTAGCTTCGACTCTAATAACGTAGAAATCTATAACTCTCCTTTTACCAACTCAGAGTTAACATACGCTATTAGTAAATGTGGTAAAACTTCCGTAGGACCAGATCAAATTGACTACTCTTTCTTTACAAACTTGACAGAGACTGGTCTCACCAACTTACTAACAGCCTTCAATACCATGTGGTTTGATGGCACTTTCCCTGAATCTTGGCATAATAGTACGCTAATTCCTATACTTAAACCTCGCAAACCTAAATCTTCTCCCGCTAGCTATCACCCTATTTCTCTTACTAGTTGTGCATGTAAACCATTCGAACGCATGGTTAATGGACGCATCAGGACATACATTGAATCAAATAATTTACTTTCCCCACACCAAAGTGGTTTTCGACCAGGTCGCTCCACTGCGGACAATTTAGTTGGTCTTATCGACTCTGTCCAGCGCGGCTTTCGAGGGAGAGAGGTCACAGTTGCCCTCTTTCTTGATTTGAGAGCTGCGTTTGACAGTCAATAAGACTGCACTTCTAGTAAAGGTCCATAAGGCCGGAATTCGAGGTCGACTCGCTAAATTTATCCAAAACATTTTAGAAAATAGAACTTTTAATGTAAGGTGCGGCAACACATATTCTCCAAATCAAAATCAGGACCACGGTGTCCCACAGGGATCGGTCCTCTCCCCGACCCTATTTTTAATTATGATTAACGACATTTTCAGTAATATTAACAAGACCGACAAAGGTCTTAAATTCTCAATGTACGCTGATGACCTGGCGGTGTGGTTCTCGCACCCGAGTGTCGATCAAGCCAGCAAAATGTTACAACTAGTACTCATTGATATAAAGGTATGGTGCGACCAATGGGGTCTGGAAATTTCTCCAAGTAAATCTGCATCTCTAATTTTTTCAAAGAAACCTGCATATGTGGAACCCTACATTCCATTAAAATATAACAATCAAATTATCCCTTTCGTCAAATCATTCAAGTATCTGGGAATAACGCTAGACACACGTCTCTCGTTCATCCCACACTTCAATGATTTAGTGCAGAGATGTACGCGACGAATTAATATTATGAAGTCATTGGCTGGTCGAGAGTGGGGCGCAGATCGTGCCACTCTTCTCCAACTATATACTTCCCTGATACGCCCAGTACTGGACTATAACGCATTCTTATTTGATGACATATGTTCCAAACAAATTAAAAAATTGCAAACTGTCCAAAACGCTGCCTTGCGGATCGTGACTGGAGCCTGCCGCACCACCAACACCACAAACTTACACATCGACACAAACATTCCCACACTCTGCCGCCGACGTAAATACACACTACTTAGATTCTACACCAGAGCAAGTTCACACCCCACACGCCCAACATTCCACATCTTAAACCACCCCGCACCCACAAGACGACAAACACTACTACAAAAACGACACCCACTCATCAGTCACAGAATCAGACAAACACTCGCACTATTCAACATTCCACACATCAACACAATGCCAACGCCACCACTCACACCTCACTGGCTCGACACAACACCAGACACACACCGCCTCTTCACACACAACAAAAACACAGTCACGGCGGCAGAGACACACACACTCTTCAACGAACACAAAGCACAACACAACACATACACATACATATACACAGACGGCTCTCGAAGCGACGGCCGAACTGGTGGTGCATACTTCACAAACACAGCTAGAAACAACTTTAGACTTCCGGACATAAATAGCGTATACACAGCGGAATTTTCATCCATTTTATTAGCATTAATATATGTCAGAAAAGAAAAAACTTAAGGAAGTAGTCATTTGCACAGACTCGTCCGCCTCGCTCACGGCCATTCCCTCGATTAGTGACTGTAGAAACCCGATAGTATTTAAAATCAGACAACTAATCAAGTATTTAAACAGTAAAAACAATAGTATTAAATTCCTCTGGATCCCAGGACACGCCGGTATCCCGGGAAACGAAGAAGCCGACAGACTTGCGAAATTGAGCCTAGAATTACCTTCAGTAAACCAACTTCCAAGCCCAGTATCAGACGTGTTAAATTATATTAATTCTCAACTTAGCATACTGCGCCAGAGCGAGTGGGACGCCGCTCCGCATTTTCATCTTTATCCAATCAAGTCAAAAGTCCAACATTTTATATCTAGTCACCAGAACTGTAGAGAGAAGGAGGTAATATTGGCGCGCCTCCGTCTCGGTCATACAAAAATTACTCATTATTATATTATGGAGAATCTCCCGCCACCAAATTGCCAACATTGCCCAGGTTATCCGCGCTACACAATCAAGCACTTACTTATTACTTGCCCAGTACACAACGATAAACGACAGAACATTATTAATTACACACAACAAAATCGCATCACATTAAATCTTCAAATACTGTTAGGTGATAGTTATCCTGAATTGATAGGTCTCCTCTTAGATTATCTCTACCAAACACGTTTAGCTAATCAAATATAACAGGGGTTTTTGGCCTTGCGCATTTTTGGCCCACCGCGCAGGTTTTTTCCCCTTTGCCTTAGACGCTGGGTTTTTTATTATTCAGGACTTTTCGCCCAGCTAAATACACCCCACAACCAGGTCTCGCCGAGGCGCCGGAGCCAGGGAGACTGGCAACAGTCTCCCGTTGTTGCAATGACGGCACCCCCACGGCTCCATCAACACTGACACTGTACAAGTGTATTGTAATACAAATATGTATGCATGTGTGTCTCGTGTTTTACTTATTTTTGACCTTGAACGAAATACTTAACGTAATGCTAGATATTATATTTGACCTTGAACGAAATACTTAACGTAATGTTAGATATTATATTTACTTTGAACAATACATTTTCTGGGTTCACATAAACCGGTTAAAGTAATTAATTAACGTAAAATAGCTACCCTATTCCCTTGCTTGCTCGGGTCCACATAAACCGATTAACGTAACTCTTTGCCTGGCCAATTGCTAGAAGTAATTTCCCAAACCCGGGAAATGGCTTTAGGCCGGTCCGGGTAAAAAAAAGAGAAAAAAAGAGAAAAAGAGCATGATGCTGCAAACTCCACGCATGCGGACGGAGCTCGCTCGTCGGTCATTTCTATGTCGAGCCACCACCGCCTGGAACCGTCTACCAGCTCAGCTTAGGATAGTCGAGTCGCCCGGTCTTTTTCACGCGGGTGTACTGAGGGGGAACTATCAAAGCGTTCAAAGTTGTAGCATTCAATGCTTGTACCATCCAAAACCGCAGCCAACAACGCTTGCGACATCCAAAATTCGCCCGGGTAGGGGACATCTTCATGAGCCAAACTCGCCGCATCCAAAATGGTACTCGCCGCATCCAAAACCGTGACATTCAGCCACATACAAAGCCGTGTCAGTCAAGCTTGCGCCATCCAAAACTGTCTGGCGCGGTCATATTGGAACTACTAGTTGCAGTGAAACCCGCTAGATGGAGGGACTAGCGGGGTGATGACGTAGTCACTCTGGCGCGCAAGTCGGCTACAGTGGAATATGTTTATGCGAATGGACATCTGACACCACACTGGGCCCGACGTCGCCTCGCATCGGCCGGCAGCTGTCGGGCGGAGAGGAGGGTGGCTGGTACAGACCGGCGGAATGGGGAGTGTTACATCGAGACCGTGGGAAAGCTAATGGTAAAGCCCAGTCTACACTATGCGTGATTGTCAAGGAAATCACGCGCGTGTTCTACCCGTCCGATTTTCAAAAATGAAACGGCGTTTGGTTCCCCTCAACGCGATCTACATTTCTAAATAATAAACAAATCTACATTTTTGATAGGAGGGCAACAGGGGGGCAAAAACCACAAATTGTGGTATTTTTGATCCAACATAGCTTTCATGTTTATCGACCGATTTTAACACAATTAACACGAATCGATAGAGATTGAATTGGAAATTGATATATGACAGTGGCGTTTGAAAATTCAAAAATCATAGGCGTGTGCAGGTCACTCAATATGGGGGTGAAGTAAATGCGTAATCAAACCATTTTTTGATGTTTTTTTAAAGAAATGAAATGGTATGTGATTGTGACATTAGGCAAAACAGTAAAAATCATTTTTTTTTTGCCATAGGCGGTACCAGGTTAGTGAAAAAGGGGGGTAAAATTGGAAAAAAATATTAACCGCAGACAAGTTGCTACCCAGCACTATAAATATGTTACTGATCGTAGATAGTTCCTTTTTGCATGTTGTACTTCATAATAGGCGTATCCAGGATCCAAACTGGGGCGGCTCAATACCTTTTGATAAGTATATTATCCGCTATTATGATACTAACTAGTCAATTGTGACTATTTCACTTACAACTTCAATTAACATTGCTTACCCCCTTTTACCCTACCTGGACTCGCCTATTATCTTATAATCGTTCGTAGAGTAGCCTGTGATGCGTGTTTCATCCGAAAACTACAGTATGTTATGTCATTGTACGCCCATGCCTCTTAGTTTCCTTGCAATAATATGACCCCTTTTCTTCCATTCCTGAGCACGCCTCTGCAAAAAAAAGACTTTATTCCCTTTCCTGGCTTCATATGTGTATATATAATTATAAGCTAACCGTCTATTGCGCCGTTATCGCTGGCATATCGTCATCACCAAGCCAGTCACCCCCCTTTTCATGTGCCTGAACACGCCCCTGAAACTCTATATGTAATAAATTATGCAAATAATGGAAGCAGAAGCTATCTTTTACATCTTGATAACTATAAATGCCCCTTACATTGCTCTATTTGCTTCCCGCCAAGCATTGAATACTTCCTGGAACCCCCCCCCCTTTTCAAGCCCCTGAAACCACCTCTGCCATGACATTTTAATGATATTTCATTAACATCAACTAATTTGCACTTGTTGCAATCACCGTGAACCGATGTAACTCCTTCATACTTGAGGCAGTTACGAAGAAGCCGTGAAGATCGCATTTCCGTATTATCGCCAAATATCGCCTCCGAACCCACCCAAAACTGTACCCTGGAACCGCCTCTGTTCAGGTTAAGAACTTAAAATTTCGACTCCAAATGCGGTATTCAATTCTATGAAAAGTCCCAAAATTTCATGGGCCTGCTCCCAGCCGTTCTGGAGATATCTGCGAAAAACATGAGGGGGGGGGGGGGGGGGGCGGAATCCGCCCCCCCCCCTGTTACAAATAGGGTTAAAGGGAAATAATGACCTTTTGATTTTCTGAGCAACAATTTATTTGGCTACCGTTATGGTATTAAAATGATGTGATCTAAATTTAAGAATAAAATAAAATTATTCCCTAATTCAAAGTTGGAAGTTTGGGAAAATTAATGATCGGTATCTTCCCTCCACTATTGAAAAGCGATACAGCTTTTGTATCAATCTGTTCAACGTTGTTGAATTTGCACTTTGAAACAAATCGCCGACACTAAATAGGTCGCCGTCGACGCGCATCGATGAGCTTCCGATTTAATTGCCAGTTTTTTTTGTCTTCAATGGTTGTTAATTGTAAAGGATGGGCGGGTATATAATCACAACAAGCAGAACGCAAAATATATTTTCCACACCAATGCGTAAAAAAACAATACAGGAAAAGCCCGGAGTTTGATGGAAACCGAAAAGTACTTGGCAAGAACCGGTCGTTAAAAGTGTGGAACGCTGATCAAGATTAAATTGAAATGTCTCTCGGAAGGAATTTTGTATATGCAAAATGAAATTAATTTACATCATATGTTGGCCTCGTCTGCCGATTTCAAGTGCTAACTCCATTTTTGTGGGAACATGCCATTATTTCCCTTCAAAAATATAAAGTTCAATTAAGAAAGATATCGATTAAAAAAAAACTGATGTTCGATTTAAAAAAAGATCAAGTTCGATTAAAAGAAGTATAAACTTCAATTTAAAAAGACCTTTTTAATGTAATGCGTGGTAAAAGCATGGAAAACGATGAACCATATTGTATGGATTTAAGTCACATTTGCAACGCAATTTGAGACACATTTGATGCATTTGATCGGGAAACGTAGATAATCGAAACAGAACGCAAAATATTGTAATCATATATGCATACCTACTAATGCCGGCAAAAGATGTCAGTTCCTGAAGGTTAAGATCGACAATGCGATACCAAAAATAGCTCTCCTTATGTGCCTCCGCCATGCAACCTGTGCACTTGCAGCGACACTTCCCTGGGTGAATGGCCCTGGCAGACCTGGCTATGGGGGTGTAGCCTGTAGTTTGTGCGCTGGGAACCATGCATGTACAGTCGGTCTAATCAGTATCTTCCCTTACCATGTTTCTAAAACTCATCTAATTTTACTTTTGTGTTTATGAAGGACTGATTTAAGGGAACATGTGGTACCTACCTAGGTATATACATACGTACCACATGTTCCCTTAAATCAGTCCTTTATGTACACAGAAGTGAAATTAGATGAGTTTTAGAAACATGGTAAGGGAAGATACTTATTAGACCGACTGTACATGTATGATGTACAGTCGATCTATTATGTATCTTCCCTAGTTTAGTTTCTAAAACTATCTAATTTCACTTCTGTGCACATGAAGGACTGATTTAAGGGAACATGTGGTACCTTTCTAGGTAGGTACCACATGTTCCCTTTATATCAGGCCTTTATGTACACAGAAGTGAAATTAAATGAGTTTTAGAAAATAAAAAAGGGAAGCTACATAATATACCGCCTGCACACATAATGTGTGTTGAGCCCCAGTTGAGTATCTGCACACTTGAACACTATCGGAAGGCGACTTGTTGACATGTATAAAAGAATAAAGGCCTTGAAGAGTTCGTCATCTTGTTATGATTAGCGGGAAGTTCACGGCTTTATTCATACATATTTTCCCGCAATTATATAATTATAATAGTTGTTCTGCCCGCTTATATTGCGCACATTCAGCCCCGAACGCCAACATTTAAACTCGAATTCTATATTTTTAACTTGAAGTATGTATAGCCGTTTTAAACCGAACTTCAGCTTTTTAAACTGAAGTTTAGCTTTTTAAATCGAACTTTATCTATTTTAAATCGAACTTTATCTTTTTAAATCGAACTTCAGCTTTTTAAATTGAAGTTTATCTTTTTTAAATCGAACTTCATATTTTTTAATTGAAGTTTATCTTTTTTAAATCGAACTCCAGTTTTTTTAAATTGCACTTGATCTTTTTTAAATTGAACTTAAAAAGTAGTATGGTGTAGTTTGGCGGTGAAACGTAACATGTGCAAAATACCGAAGCATTTGATTCCATCAGTGAAGTTGAGCGTTACAATATTATTTGGCTACGCCCGTAGATGTTTGAGATGTTTATGCACAAATTGTAGTGTAGATAGAAACCGCGCTTACACGGGACTTCATATTCTCTAGGCATGAAAGAATTATCTCTTCGGAACTTGAGGCAATTTTAGAAATTTGGCCAACTTATGACGCTTTTTTCCTTTCTAACCTCCTAGACAGGTTTAAAAGTACAGGTTTAAAAGTCCTTCTACAGGTTTAAAAGTCCCAGCCTTTGAACGTGAAAGTTCCGTATAAACTACGCTAGGCTACGTTCGCGAACGGAATAGGAATGGAGGTGCTGGGGAGGCGTTTTTCGCCCCCCCCCCCCCTCCTTTTGGTTTTCCGACATATTCAAAAAACACATAGAGATATCGACTTGAAACTTTCAGCAACTTGAAATGAATATCTAGGCCACGTTTTGGCTAAACATTGGGTCCCGGCCAAGTCAGGTCAGGTCACCAGGTCAGGTCAAATGACATGACCACCAAACAACTTCTAGGTAGCACCACCGGCACAGTAGTTAATCGAGCGACATGAAACTCATGGCACGTCATGAAGTGATTAGGGACTACAATTCGTTTATCTCGGATTTTCTATATCGGTGACAGGTTAAGTTATGATCGTGACCTTTTCAATGTAACTCTTTGGGGAAAACACAAACACGCATATTTCTCAGTTGTAAATGGATAGATTTAGTTCATGTTTGCTCTAGCCACTAGTTTCAGGACCGGACCCAGTTGTGACCAGGTTCTCGTCCTGACCCGGCCCCATATCATGCCTTTGCCAGCACCGGGCACCTGCCTCGATCGGGCCTGACCAAGAACGGACCCGTATCAATAATGTACAAGGACCGGGCCCTGTTGTGACGGGCCTTCGACCTGACCGGGCCCCAAGTTACGCCTGCCAGCATCGGGGCCCTGTCTTGATCGGGCCCCTACCAGGAAAAGGCCGGTATAGATAATTTGCAAGGAGCGGGCCCTGTTGAGACCGGGCCCTCGTCCTGACCGGGCCCCGTATCACGCCTTTGCCAGCACCGGGCTCCTGCCTCGATCGGACCTGACCAAGACCGGGCCCCTACCAGAAATAGACTCGTATCAAGAATATGCAAGGACCGGACCCTCGTCCTGACCGCGCCCATATTATATCACGCCTTTGCCAGCACCGGACCCCTGCCTCGAGCAGGCCTGACCAAGACCGGGCCCCTGCCAGGTATAGGCCAGAATACGGGCCCCTCAGAAATTTCGGGAGGTTCAGCTGGCTTTAGATGTGCTTCATTGAGAGCTTTCGAATACCGCCTTGCGCATCTCACTGCGATCATTACTTCGGAAGACCCCCCCCCCCCCCCCAGTCAATGGCGTTCGGCTGAGACCCCCAGTCAAGGGCGGGTTAATTATATTGACAGATGACAGCCAGAATGGACGTGTGGCTAAATTTCCAAATTTAGCTTGAAAATTACATCTTTACCTACACATAGGCGTACCCAAGGGGGAGGGCAAACGGGGCAATTACCCCCCCCCCCTCCTGAAAGTCCGTACGCGCCCCCTTTGCCGTATGTGCCCCTTTAGAAAATGGGTCCGAGGTGCCCTTCTTCCATTTTTATTTCGAAAAAATGAATACTTTGTCATTTTTATGAAAAAAATGTTGAAAATATGCCCCTCTATAAATATAGTGGGCCAAATCCGGTGAGTTTTTTTTTGTGTGTGGGTACCTTATGGCTAATACCCCCTGATACAAAATTGCCCCCTTCTGGAGTGAATCCTGGGTACGACACTACCTCCATGAAATTTACATCATAGTTTAAAAATGCCTACTTTTTCACTTTATTGGTGTTACTTACAGGAAGGATGAGTATGACATGACATTCATTCATTAGTCATGTTACTTGGTTTAAGGTTTTGGAGTAATGTCCAACACTAATCCATCCTTTTGTCCAGTTCATCTAAGCTCCAAAATATATGCTGAAAACTGGGACAGTGATTATCTTTAGGGAGATAATCACCTTTTTACACAAAAATTGAGGTGGCACTTGAAATCGATAGACGAGGCCAAAATATGATGTAACTTCATCACATTTTGCCTATAAACATTCCTACCGAAAGATATTGGCAGTTGCATACCGACAAACGAGCCACGCAGCGCTTGTCGGTATGAGAGTCGGTACTCAGAGAAGCTAGTTCTTTTGTCCTTTATTTCTGATTTTCGATCTTTTCTGAATTATCATGAGCACAGGCTATTTCAATATAACTTGTAAAGACACAATTATTCCCTAATTCAAAGTTGGAAGTTTGGGAAAATTAATGATCGGTATTATTATATGCAGCATCTAAATAGTTCTTTTGTCCTTTATTTCTGATTTTCGATCTTTTCTGAATTATAATGAGCACAGACTATTTCAATATCACTTGTAAAGACATAATCACAATGATGCTCATTATAGCCATCCAATATATAGGGAATAATTGTATTTAATTCTTAAATTTAGATCACATCATTTTAATACCATAACGGTAGCGAAATAAATTGTTGCTAACAAAATACAAAGGTGATTATCTCCCTTTAACCCGCGAGTCACTGGGGGGGGGGGGGGTTAGCCCCCCCTTAGGAATATCAGGAATATCTCAATAACTAATCCAGATATCGATGGCAAAATTTCAGTACCTTTCCGGGCATCATTTTTGCACCTTTTAAGAAAAAAATGAAAAAATTTCGTCAGAAATTTTTCGAGATATAGTGAATTTAGTGACGTCACTAAACACGATTTTGACACCAAAATCGGCTAAACTTTGCCAAGCCGTACAAAAGCTGTATTCGAAGCAAAATGCAATCCAAAAACCATGAAAGGTAGAAAATTGCAAGGGCTATAAACCAGCTATCTCAAAATTTCACAAATTTTGGTTTTTGACACCAAAAATTTCACAAAAAAACTTTTTGTAAAAAAATGTTCACAAAATCTAATTTTTCAAAGATATTGAAAAAACCGGAATATATGTCAGATAACAACATATGGGCAACTACCATACAAAATTTCAAAATGATATCTTTTTTGACTGTCATGGCATATAAAGTATGGGTAAATCATGACGTCATATTTTGAAATTGCGTTTTTTTGTTTTTATTGACCGGATACAGACAAATAAATGCAAGCACTGTTTGTTTTAGATAAAACTGATATAGAAACATGTTTTTTTTCTTTCGATTTATCAATTTCAAATTTTGACCTTAAGTGACCTGAACTTGACCTGAACTTGACACTATCTTCACGTAACTTAAGTCAGGTGGTAAAATGACTACCACTATCGAATTCTACGCGTAAAAGCATCCATAACACATGTGCTGCATGACTTTCGTAGATATTTTGTGTGTAGTGACCTTTTGTGACCTGACCTTGACCTTGATCTTTTCCAACAATCTCACTTTAGCTCATGTGGGATATGTATCATACTTTTGAAAGCACTTTGGGTGATAGGCGCAATCGAAGGCCATGGATGGCAAGTATTGTCCATAAACTCAAATACCTCGATTTTGACGTTTCACTTGACCGTGACCTGACATGTGACCTTTATTTGACATTTTTAAGTTTTCGTTAGGCTTATCTCATTGAGCGCTTTCGAATGCCGCTTTGTGCGTCCCGCTGCGATCATTGATTCTGAAGATACCAGGGGGGGGGGGGGGCTAAAAAAAGCACCTTGCTTTTATTGAAAAATAGGCGTGTTTGACCTGCGTCGGTTTCCGCTACTGTGTGTTTTCTTTCATTTGCAGCATCTCGCAATGATCATGATACTTGTTATCGAAAGCTTTGCGACCTATGTCCTATAATATAAAACATGGTTTGAGTTATTATTGTCATTATACACCATCTATCATGAATCAGTTACAATAACTGATTCATGATTGATGTATATGTGTAAATGTATATGTGTGTGCAGCTGGTTGCATGGCCTATAACAGGGGTGGAGCTTCTCCAGAAAAGTGGGGGGGGGGGGGGGGCTGAGCTGGGAAAGTCGCTTATAGTACCATGGAAATCCACAAAAATACAGATTTGCCCCGGTATTGACCCACTTCATCGTTAAGGTTGAGGGGGGGGGGGGGGGTAAATGCATCGTAAGTCTTCTAGAGAGCGAAGTTGTCGTGACTCCAATTTAGATTTCTTGACGAAGCCTACAATCTTCGTGTGGACATATCAATTTATAAACCACATTGGTGCACTTCAACTTGTCTTTACTCGTGTTGAGATTGTTCTTCATTACTAAGTTTCGTGTTTTCTTGTTTTGATAGTATATGATAAGTTCAAGTTTTTGGTTTTTGTCAATGCATTTCACCTTCTTTTGTATGATACTACGTGCGACTCGTTCGTCAACTTTATACGCTGAACTCATCAAGTTACGGTAATAGAGTTGAACGTAGCTAGTTGTTTGACCCTGCATGACACTGATTGACATACTTCTTTAGCTGCGCTTCAATCTCCGTATCTACTGCCTTATTTGAATAGCCGTTGTTCACTAAGACCTCCTTTACTCTACAAAATTCAGAGTGTACAAGTTCATATGTAGAGCATATCTATTATATTGCAGAGCATATCTATTAGCATATCTAGCATATCTATTATATTGCAGAGCATTTAGAGCATATCTACTATATTGCTCTTCTCACAAAGGCTCTTATCACGCTCACTTTATATTTTTCAGGGCATTCGTTTTTTGCGTTCATTACGTCCCCTGTGTTTGTGGGCTTACGGAAAACACTAGTGGTGAATTTACCATCTCTACTATCCGCTAGGACGTCTAAAAATGACAACGTTTGTCAATGCTCTTTTCAAAAGTTAAACGTAAGACAGAGTTGTTCTCCAGACTACCTATCAAGCTTTGTAAATGTTCATTGCTCCGCACTTCTACAAAAAAAAAATATACATACCTACGTACTACATACATACGTAGGACGAAGGCGCAAGATTGGTATCATTTAAAGGGATTATACGGGTTTCCGCCCTGAAAGGAAATGCACTCTTCTGCAGTTGTATGAACTTTAAACACGTTTAAGACATATACCAGGGACTTCAATCCTCATTTAGTCCATTATTTCAGCAATTATCAGCGTTAAAACGTCGACGTTTTTCGAGACTTGTATCAGATAACGAGTACTTGATCGGCATTACTGTCCACCACTTTTTCATCTTAGAATCTGCATGAAATTCGATGGTGCAGTAATGTGCGCGGCTGAGACAAAATAGCGGTTACGAACTCGGAAGCAAGCTGCCGTACTTTGAGTTGTCAGACACCTTATACGGTATATATCGCCTTGCCTTATACCAAGATTACTAGACCAAACCTTATACGGCCTTGATCGGACACACGACTGGCGACGTGCGGCGACCTCGGTTCAGCAGCAAATTTGACGTAAAGTAAGGATTTTGCTACTTGAGCCCAAAGGCTGTGTGGAGTAACCCCTCAGTAAACAAACGTGCATTATCAGACCCAGGGTAGGTACCTATAACCTAGCTCTGTCGGTACTGGCACTAGGATTACTGACTGCCCAAGTTTGCAACGGCTGTATTCGCATAAGCCACAGGTCACAATTCGTTTCTTTCAATTTTATTATCTTAGGCATAAATAGTTTATATAGTTCTATTGTCAGTATGGCACCAAAGTTCTCAAGATATAGGGACGCTTCCATGGTCGCTTCAATGTTATTGATAATTGAAGCATGATATGTCATTTGTCATCATTGGAACCTACCTTACCCTGAAACATTACAATTCTACTCAGACTCATAACACTAGCAGAAAAAGCTATACTGTTTCCTTTCTTACATTACACTACTTCAAATTAGGTACATGATTGGTTTTGGCCGATATGCATTGCATTAGACACCCAGTTAATTCATATGGGTGTCTTCTGCATTTTTTTTTGGCTTACCATCTCACATCTTCATCATGTGAAACTACTTTGTCTTGTTGGCTTATTTCCATTATATTACATGTAACCTTGTAAACTATTCTGTCCACATTTCCCAACCATCACAATGCACAACCAGTCAAACCTACTAGAAGCACTTGAACAGTGGACTGATATAATTTATGAAGGTCAGGGGTTGGATATTGTGTTCCTTGACTACCAAAAAGCATTTGATAGCGTACCACATAGAAGACTACAAAAAAAAAACTGAGCGGCTACAGGAGTAAGGGCAAAATACTCAGCTGGGTGAAAGCCTTCTTGTCGGAGCGCTGTCAACAAGTGACTGTGGGTGGTGGAAGTTCCGAGTGGGGTATGGTGACCAGTGGAGTCCCACAAGATCAGTCTTGGGACCTGTCCTTTTCTTGATCTATGTCAATGAATTGCCAACAATGGTGAAAAGTCACAAAGATGTTTGCAGATGATACCAAAATGTACAGATGATTCGCTAACCCACACAATGCCAAACTGTTACAAAAGGATTTAACTACTTTGGAGAAGTGGTCTGAAGAGTTGCTCCTCAAGTTTGATCATCTGAAGTATCAGATAATGCATTGTGGAGCAACAAACAGTAAAGCAAAATATGTCATGAAAGAAAAAAACAGTTTACAAAGAACACATAAAGTAACTACAGTAGAAAAAGACATTGGAGTGTATGTAACAGACAACCTCAAGCCAATAACACACTGCAAGAGGGCAGGTAGCAAAGCAATATCAGCACTTCAAAGACTGAGGATGACATTTGATAGACTGGATATGAAAAACTTCAAGATTTTATATACCACATATGTTAGGCCACATCTGGAGTATGGTATACAGGCAGCTGGTCCATACATGGTACAGGATGTCAGGGCACTTGAAAAGGTACAGAGGACTGGAGAGCGACTAAGATGGTTGGACAGATAAAACATCTAACGTATGAGGAACGCTTGAGATAACTCAAACTACTTAGTATTGAAGAGAGGATCCTGAGGGGCGACCTGATATAAATGTACAAGATCCTGACAAGACAATCCAACATGGACCCCAACCACTTTGTTGAACTAAACAAGGAGGAAAGAACAAGAGGACACCAAGAAGCTGGTAAAGGGGTCAACTCACTTATCAAGACTCAATTTTTTTTTGGTGCAAATAGAGTTGTTACACCGTGGAATGAACTCCCACAAGAAGTTGTAACTGCTGAGTCCACCAATTCTTTCAAAAACAGACTTCACCAACACTGGGCCACAAAGTACCCTGGCGACATGTCCAAACCTATGAAGAAGGGAGCACCAAATAGACCCTGTCTACACCCAGCTCACCCAACCTAAACCTAAACATTTTGACATGCAAGTGTTGCATCGTAGGCCATGACAAGATCTTGTCAGCATGCGCACCAACTCAGGCATACATTTGGCTATTTCCAGGTGTGTGCTGAGTGTGTGTGCACCAGGTGTTCCAGGTATGTGTGCACCAAGATGTTCAGGAGTGGATTGTGTATGCCATCACTAAAAACTGGTTAAACTGACCATAACCTTGCCTGCAGTCTAGATAATCACTGTTCATCTTGGGCATGTACATGCTATGCTTTGCAGTCTGGCATGTTGCGGGAACATTCAATAATGTTTTTATGCCTTTGTTTTATTTGTCTACACATAACTGCAAGTGCACCTAAACATTATTACAGACAGGTACCATTTTGGGAGGCAGTCTGTGAATTTGCTCCTTCAGCTAATGTCCAGTACAGGTAGGGCATGTTGTTCATCAAGTTATGTTTGCACTCGCATATAAAGCACAACAATATTTAGTATCAGCTTCATCATATTTTCGCAGTGCACTATGCCCTCTGAACCATTGCACCTTGAATGAGTTTGCATGCTATTTGTGAATAAGTGTGAAACACTACATAACTGGAAAGAACAGTTGTTTCTCCACTTCCCTTATTCACTACATAATTGCAGATAGAAGTTGAATTGAGTAAAATCACTTCACACCAACCTAACTTGCCCCCTCTATATGCAGCATGTCTGAAAGGAGGCCCCAGAGGCGTGGTAGGAGCAGGGGGCCAAGACGTCAGCTTTTCCAGCCGGACTTAATGTATGTATTCTAATCCTGTGTTTGGTTATATTTTTATATTAATGAACCTAAGCACCTAATCTGAATTCATATACCTAATCTGAACCTAATGGTATATGTTTTTTTCCAGTTTACATGCGTGTTTCTTAGAAATATGTTTAAAAAAAATATATGACATATATATGAAAATATATGTCATTCTGGCCATGATCACAATCCCTTGTCAGTTGTTACTGTTACATACATATATAATGAAGTAGTTCATTCATTTCCATATTGTCTTTGTAAGATGCCCAGCAGGCAAATTAGTACTGATTATTGTTTTTACAGACACAGAAGACAGCAGTCAGTGCTGCTTCATGCAGCAGACCTCAGAGTAATCATTTCAAACAGTTCGCACCATTTTAATTGCACATTGCTTTAGTAGCAGTATCAATTTAGAGCTTTATAGATCAAGCACATGTGTTGTAGTTATTATGTTTTTCGTCATGTATGATGTTGGTATTACAGGGAGAGTGTACTACTATTAATCATATATTAGCAGCAAATGACATGCATATTTGTATCATTGATAATGACTTTAGCTTTCTGTTTTGTCGACTATTACGTCATATGGCGCACATTTTGTTCACATTAGCCAGGTCTGCATGCTTGTAGCTTAGTTTGTGGTTTCTTCCATAGTGTAGTCTAATCCCGAATCCATGTACTTAGTCTTTATTTGGAATTTCTTGCCTGTATTTTGCACAACCGCCAGGAATTATTAAAGCTACATCTGTGTCGCTGGCTCCCGTTCGCTGTTTCAAGAAGACATAAATATTCACATCAATCAGCCAGCGTGATTATTTTCGTCCCTTGTGTCTTTTAGTCCAGTTTGTTTGACTTAGTCCAGCACTTACAAGCCATATGTTATATGTAAGAACAAGTGTTTTACTTATTTTGTTTTGGTAAAAAAGTAGGAAATACAAGTAATTGATGTTGTTTTGCCGATTGTGTACCTGAAAGTCCCTAATTGAATTTCACGTTTTAACGCTTCATAATTCCATGAATATGTGATAGGCACTTAGCATGACATTGCATGTATGTTTCATCTGCATCAAACGTTGTTAGAGGCGTCTTTGCAGGCAGCGCCGACAGCCATAGTGCTGGACCTGCTCGGCACGATCCTAATCGAGCGCCCAGACGTGCGTTGGGCGTATGCCGACCGCCTGCCACCACCATCGCCCAGGCCTGAAGCGGCAGCTGCCGCGGCGCCCAGGCCAGGCGTCCTGGAGCGCCTCGAGCAGCGGCTCCTGTTCGTCCAGGAGGCGCTGCAGAAGCAGCGCCTGCACGCCCCACCCAGCCGCGGCCGGCAGCAACAGCTGTTCGGCCAGCCTCGCCCGTACCGGCTACACCAGGACCTGAGTGGTGCCGCTGTACCAGGTTGGTGCTGGTCTGCATTCATACAACCTTGCAATTTGAATTCACAACTGCTACATGCATGCTTGACTGTAAGGTTGCGTTGTTGCGCATATTCCAATTATGACCACTGTGTATGCATATCGTGAGCAATAATCCGGATATTAATTGAGGTTTCATGTAAAGATTGTTGTGCACAAAATATGTTTATTTACGTTAAATGCTGTTGAGCTCTGACATAGTGCCATAGTTTGGCGCACCAGGTTCATTTTACTTGCTTCACTCATAAAAGGTCGTGTAGATATAATTTTGATAGCTACATAGCATGCAACATGAATCTGTCTCCATCAGATGCCGACCGATGCCGTCTGCGGCGGAGCAGACTTGCTGTGGAAATCAGCAGTGCATCACACGCAGCGAGGTGCGTTATCTGTCCTTTAACCCTCGCCCGTGCAGCGTCCGATCAGTGCGTGATCGTGCAGGGGGGGGGGGGGGGGGGGGGGGGGGGGGGGGGGGCGGTGGTACGACCCCCCCTCCTAGCATTTCGCCCCTAATTGGGCTAGAGCTTCGATTAAAAAAACGAGCGTGTTGCTTGTCACGAGAGGAAGCCATTGATACACGATTGTAAGGTCCTAGATCATTATGGGACCTCTGAGGTCATGTCAATGACCCAAATGTCATCAAAATTGAAAATGCGTATAAATTGAATTGTATCGAGCTAGAATCGTGAATGAGCATATCATAATGCTTAATGGGTGCCAAATTCGTAATCAGCGTCACAAAATGTCCTAGAAACTGCCAAATTCCAAAAAGGTCATGTCAGGTCATTTGAGGTCAGTGACCTCGGTTGACCTGTTGGGGCGCATGACCCCACTGGAATATATAATTATGTAAAATGGATGCCATATTTGAAATCAGCGTCACAAAATGTCCTAGAAACTGCTAGAAGCCAAACAAGTAATATGTCATTGGACGTCAGTGACCTCGGTTGACCTCGGAAAAAGTCAATCGAGGTCACAATCTCAATGGAAACCACAACTTTCACCTGAAAACACATGTGCATATGCTTCCTGAACAACAAACACTATGCAACTGCACAAGTTACAAGGAGCAATACTACGGGACGCCAGTTGCGCCTGACTTGACCTTGAAAAACAGGTCAAAGGTCACGGGTCATGTGACTTACAACTTAAAAAATGTCAGAATATGTGTTAAATTGTTCACAAGTAGGGGACTGAAAGTTTCGTCGCAATCGGTTGATATTTACGCGAGTTATTCCCGAAAAACCGAGGGGGTGGTGTCAACTCCCCACCCCCCACCCTGCACTGGCGAGGGTTAACCCATGTGCATTGTGCATCACTGCCATTTTGTATAGTCTGGCCGCCCTGGTGATGTGCCAGTTACAGAATAATTATGTTTTACCCTGGCCAAACATGGGCGTCAAGTTCAGCTTCCTTCAGTTATCACATTGATATGACTATGAGCAAAAAACTTTGAAAGCATGCTCAGTTTGTAGTAAGTCCCATCTATTTGCTTCGACACGTTTTCTTACGTGAGCGGCTACAATAAAGATTGTGCCGGTTGTGTTCAAATTTTGTGAGTGGTTAGGGACCTATCAGCCGCCACTTTCCCACAAGTGAGGGGTCGTTTACTTCTGCACGTGCGCACCCTTTTTGTATCTCAGAAACTACTTGCCCGATGGAGTTGAAATTAACCATACATTTTCTTCGCGCTCGCTCGTTCATCGCCAACTTCGGCGTCTTACTGGTAGTATACGCGCTGCCAAACTGAAGCATTGCTGCTCATATCCACTGGGTATCATTGGACCCACTGTTACCACTGTATCTAAATCATTGGCGTGCATGGAGCAGTGTCCTAGGATTTCAAAATTTTGGGAAAATGACACCCTATGAATAATATTCTTCCACTCTTTCTCTCAGTTTTACTGTGCATTTTCCACTCCCTAAACTAAGATGTATTTGATAACTAGAAGCATTAGCATATACTAACCGTTTTCCTCCACAGGCTGAAAAGTATTGCCATTTAGTAACAGCCAATTCTGATTGGTCAGTTTTGTCAAAGCCTAGTTAATCATATGGTCTTTTAGGCTGAATATTCCACTCTTAATGCTTATTTTTGGCTGAATTTCCCACTCCACAACCTGTCTTCAAACACCATGTCTGTGTGCTGTTTGCTTTGGTGGAACATGCCCGCCAGTTGTGCTAATGATAGGTAGCTGCTTATTAGACAAACATGTTAGTCAATATTCAGTCAGGAGTCACATTGATAGGTAGTCAATGTCCAAATGATGTACTGCTTGATGATGTTAGTTTATCAAATGTGGGAATGTATGACGTATGTGGACGAGTGGTGTTGGTGTGTCAGACTCTGAATCTAAAGACCCGATTTCGATTCCCAGCAGCAAACATTTTCGCAGGCTCCGATTTTCACCACGGTGTAACGACGCTAATGACAATAGCAGCTGCATGTGTGGCTAAATAACCGAGCCTTACATACGTGTAATATTACATCGAATGTTGTATAAATTTTTTACCACACCATCAGCAGACCCCCCCAAACAAAACAAAAACTGGTTACATTTTTTGTCCTAAATCTGTCCTGCAATGTGTTTTCCAGGAGTTACAACTTGTGCTGGATCCAATCATGCTGCAACTGGGTCGTATCCAGCACAACGAGCGGTGGGGGGAGGCGGAGCCGGTGCAAGGCGACGTGGAAGGCCTTCACCGGCAGTTCCGGTTTCAGGCATACCGCCACTATGCCATGTGGTGGTAAGCAATTTTATATCATAATTTCGCTCATCGCCAACGACTTAATTTGTGCTACATTGACTGTATGTCATTTTGGCAATGATCACAATCGCTTCTGACAGACAGTTATAATAAAGTAGTTCATTCCCTATTGTCTTTGAAAGATATTCACCAGGCAAATTAGTAGCAATGTCCAGAGCATTCTTTGCTGCCTAGCCTTCAAGTTAGGTTTTAAGTTAAGGTCAGAAAAACAGCAAGCCCTGGTAAATAATACTTAAAGCTGATGGGTGGGGGTCTGCTGTGGGATCCGACCTACATAAAGTATACAATTCTTCGGATTGCAGTTTACCCAGATGACATCGCATAACCATGCATCAACAATCCATGCAGTCAAACAATTTATCACTCCAACTTCTTTGGTAGCTTTATGATTAATAACAAAGTTAACAAACTGTGAGCCTATTGTTTGCATTTATTTGGTAATAAAATGTTTCAGAAGTCAACTATAACAATTAATTTGTTGTTTTATGAACAGCTTTGTTTTTGCTGTGTCCTTGCCAGGTGGGGATCGCTTGGACGAGGGCATCGGCGCGTCATCCCTTCGTGCGTCGTCTGTGGGATCCGACGCGCGTACCCAAGCCCGCAAGGTTTTTACAGTGGCTATAAAGACATTCCGTTGTAGATGATGCGCCACTGGTTGGTTGATGTTGATGTCCGGCTGGTTGGGTGAATGTGACAAGCGCGGGTGGGGGGTTGTTCAATCTGTGATCTCGAAAATAGCAAGCATTGCTCCGGGTTATGAAACACATTTCACTGTTTGTACCTGTTCGTACTGTCACATTAGTGTGACATGCCCTGCGAATTAACTTTCCTGGAAATCATTACCTGAATCTGACCCGCTCTAAGTCTGAATCTGACCTTGGCACCTATATCATATTTGTGTTTTGTATCAAAAGATCGGCTATTCATTTGTCTACAGTAATGCATAGTTGGTGGTGCTATGTCGAACCGTCGGGAAACTGCGTTGGAAAACCTTTGGGATGGGTCAAATTGCATTGCCCCCACCTGTGCGCATATTGAATGACTACCTGCTCAGCGCCGACTCCCGCGTTCAGTCTGCGTGTCGTTATGTATCATGTTGTGTATGTCATATCGTGTCACTTTGTGTGTTATTGTAATGAGTAATGTTTTCGTTTTCAAGTTGTATTACGTAATGGTCCACTGTTCTTGTTGTTATCGCAAATAATGACTTACTTTGGTACAATGAAATGTTTTATTGCAAAGGAGAAATGATGAATTTACATCACAGGGCAACTCATCGCAAAGGCTTAACACATACATTGGACGACACAGCTTCAAACGTCAAATGTAACAATACATCACGCATACCACAATAATAAACAGCAAACAGCATGAGTACGGGGTAAAACAATGCCGCATATTACATTCATTACAATGAGGTATGTTGCATGGCTTCCAATAACATCAGTGCGAAACCAAGGCACAGCAAGCATAACCTGAGACGCGTAACATGACATGACGAAACATCATAATTATCGAACCGGTCCAGGGCAATTGCCATTAATCAACACAACACTAGAGCCACAGCAGCCGGCCGAGCAGCTGCTCCTTGCCGACGGCGTCGGCCGAGACGACACACACACCGTACACCTTGTCCGGCTGGCTGAGGTTGAGCAGCACCAGTCCGAGCAGGAGGCAGCGCGAGGCCGAGTTCCAATCGCACCAGCCTGGGCGCGGCCTGCGAGCAGGCGGCACGCGCCGCCGCCCATGACCGCCGTGAACAGCTGCAGCAGGGTCAGCCGGTCCGACGGGGCGGTGGCGGCCGGCGGTGCCACGTCCTCCACGCTGAGGGCGGCCAGCTGGCGGAGCCTCCTGACGGTCGGTGGTGACCGGCTCGGCGGGCGTCTCCACCAGCCAGATAAGCGCGAAGTATGCCTGCACCTGGGGACGGCCAGAGGCAGACATCAGACACACCAGGCGCCGGTGGGCGAACCAAGCACCGGCATAACGCGACAGATAACATATACGTACAATAGTTGAGCCATTGACGGTCGGAAGGAAACGTATACGACTATAACCTCACGTGCATGTCGACAATACAAATGTTGATTTTTAGCTAAATGCAACTCGGGATTGGTGTAAATGGTGAAGTATGGGATGTCCAAACAGACTATTCCAAACTGAATCACGTTCGGTACCGGCAGTAACGGATCGACCAGCAGTGGCTTTTCCTTCACAAATAACTGGCACTATGTAAAAAGAAGAAAAAATTTCACCTTTCTAAGTTTGTGTTCGTAATTCTTTTTTGTAAGTACCGGTGACGAATGAGACCAATATCATCCATACAGCAAAATACTCGAATTCCGCAATAGCCTACACAAACACCTGATAAAGCACCCCATCTCCATCAACGCATCGCCACAGTCACCCAAGATTTAATTCAAACTCCGACAAACCGTCATGTCGCTCTAACCAGCCGCATTCCTGGGTCGTGCTTACCTGTAGCACAGTCTAGGACACGAACTTGGCGCGGATGGCGATCTGCTCGTCCGGGCTGAGTCGGCAGCGGTCCGGCAAGGTGAGCATCATCGTCTCCAGCAGCACCAGGTCACAGGCCAGAACCGCACGCGCAGCGTCTGCTCCACACTGGCGGCCAGCGGCGACCCGCCCAGCCGACTGCTGAACTGCTTATGTACGCCCTCAGCAAGCGTGAGATCCTTGCCGTCCACCTGCCCAGGCACAGGCACCGTCACACACAGCCCTCCTAACATGGCGGAGGGGGCAGGGAGGCCAAGACTCACTGTTCTCTTGCTAGTGGGAGCTCTGCTCCGGCCGACACGTAAAACCGCGAGAAAGGTCATAAGTGGGACAAAAAAGAATGTTGTCGATATTCCGACTAGCGGTGTGGCAACCGTGTTACCAGCTGATCCCGACTGAGACTAAAAGATATGCCACCGAACCCAGACTATTGTTGTTGATTGGGGTTTAGGGGCGCTCCGACAACGAAGGTCACATGGCGCCCAGAACCCAGACTATTTGGCAATCATAGGGATTGGATTGTCACAACCAAAACGTTTACGCACAAGCAATTTGTTTCTTCTGTGATGGTTGTAGTTGTTATATTCGCGTAACGATGTTTTTAAAAGTTACGATACCTGAAATTCAACAAAATTCTGCCGTGCAACGCAAATAAAACGCAAGTGCATTTTTGGCCATTTTGAGGTTTTTACACCGATATGTCCGTAACAACGATCCACGTCATCCCACCAAATATTTTTTTGACAACTAGCATGATTCGCCCAGAATTTTCGATTTTCTTGTTTTTAAATAAGCGCAAGTAAGAGGCTTGCCCAGTTTGGTACGGAAATAAAACGCAAGTTCCAAGAGATGCAACGAATAAACGCATGTTCTTCTTTCACTCGTCAGATTCAACAGATAAAAACGCAAGTGCGCACTTGCGTTCTTTTTCCGTTGACTTTTGGTAATCAAATATACTGATAAAAAACGCAAGTGCGCACTTGCGTTCTTTTTCCGTTGAATTTTGGTAGTCAAATATCACTTGCTTGCTACTTGTCGTTTGTTAGCATTGGTATGTTCGGAAAGGCGTCGGTTTTTCACTTTGGGATTAGTTTGAGTCGACAGGCCTTCCGCCAGCTCCGAGTTTTGAGGTGATAAATGAGGTTGTCCGATAAGGGAACCTGTGGTTATTATTGTACCTTATTCAACTTTAGACTAGTGAACGGAAGATTGAAGACAACCAGCCAGCACCAAGGTCATTGCCCGGATTCCCAAGACGGCGCGGCCTATGGTCGCTGACTCACTTTCAGCATTGATGAACGAAGCTATGAGCAGCCCCACCTTATCATCGTGGTGGAAGTTCCTTTCGTTCGCTTTTGTTATACTACGCGCACCAGATTCCCTCAAAAGCGGCAAACGACGTCTGACCATGGCCGCACACATGTACGTCATGTCGCCGGGTTGGACTCCGCGCCTCCTCCTCCTCCGGTAACGGTACAGAGGAGCGCCCCCGCTCCACGTACGGCTACCCCCGAATCACTCGCACGCCGGATTCAAGCGAAGTGTGCCGACGGAGATATTCGCGTCGGCCTCCACCTTTTAACCTCCAGGATACCTTCGCTGACCCCGCCGATGACGTCATCACCGCCCTACGTCAGAAGCACCCACCTGCACCACCCGACCAGAGTCTACTGCCGCCTCCCGCGGCCTCCGACCCTCCCCCACTGACTGTCACGGAAGAGCAAGTGCATGGTGCCATTTCTACAATGCCACCAGGTTCGTCTGCTGGTCTCGATGGAATTCGACCGCTACACCTGCGCCAGTTGCTCTCCCGAGAGGCCGCCGAGTCTGGCCGCCGTCTTCTCACCTCGATAGTAGCACTAACTAGTAACTAACCAGGTACTGAGCGGCCTCGTACCGGAGTGCGGACGCGACTCTCTGTTTGGAGCGTCACTCTGCGCATTGAGGAAGAAAGACGGTGACCTGCGTCCGCTAGCTGTGGTAAGCGTGTACCGCCGCCTGCCGGGACACATCGGAGCGAGACACATCGCAACCACTCTTGGTCCGGAGCTGCGCCCCACCCAGCTCGGAGTCGGCACACCGCTGGGCTGCGAAGCCGCAGTACACGCAGTGCGCGAATACATCGACGCCGACGCCACCAGCCATAGCACCCCGCGAGTCCTGGTCAAGGTTGACGTGCTAAATTCCATCCGCCGTGGCGTCATCTTAGCCATGATATACGAGCGCTGCCCAGAGGTTTACCCGATGGCACGCCAAGCCTACCACCTCCCGACACCCCTACATATTGGCGACCAGACGGTGTCTTCCTCCAGCGGCGTCCAGCAGGGTGATCCCCTCGGACCTGCTGCCTTTGCCCTCGCCGTCGACCCCTGCGCCCGGGCCATACGGTCGCCACTAAACGTGTGGTACCTTGATGACGCCACGTTCGCCGGCCCGGCGGACATAGTCCAATCCGGCCTTCGTTCGCTCGCCAAGGCTCTCCCGGAGCTCGGCCTTCAGCTGAACCCTGCTAAGTGCGAGGTCACCCTCCTAGACAAGCACTTCCGGCAGCTCATGACGCGGCAATAGACGCCATTCGCAATGCCTTGCCGGAGATCGTGGGAACTCCGCTGAACAGCATCACACTACTAGGCTCACCGCTGCGCGACGTCAGCGTCGCTGCAGCTGTCGATGGCGCCACCGATATCATCAGACCTCTCTGCACCCGCCTCAAACACCTGGACCGCCACACTGCTATCTTCTTCCTCGTCCACTATGTGTCAGCGCCTCGTCTCGTATACCTGCTCTGGTCAGCGCCCCTGTACCAGGTATCGCATACACTCAAAGGTACGAGCTGGTACGTGAAACATTAGTGGATATCCAACGTCAACATCATTGGACGTCCGTGAGAGCAGGCGAAGCTGCCAATCAGACCGAGGCCTCGGGAGTGCGCTCAGTTGAGGACCTAGTACTACCATCCTACATAGCATCCCTGCACGCTGCTCTTCCTCTCGTCCGCAGCATCTCCCCGGGGCTGCTCCCAGCCAGCGGCGTGCCCCCACCCTGCAAACAGCAATTCACCAGTTTGCAGAGGTGACAGGGATTGAAGAGTTGCCATCCTCCTCATCTGCCAGCAGCCAGCGGGCCTGGGACACCCGTCAGACACTGCGGTCCGCGATCGGATGGTTGACTCTGCTAACCAGCCGCATCGGGCACTCCTGGTCGCCGCCAGTCAGCCATACACCGTCGCCTGGCTGCAGGCTGTCCCCGTGCCGAGCCTCGGCCTGCATCTGGACGAGGAGTTTGTGCGGGTAGCAGTGACACTCCGCCTCGGAGTCGCTGTCTGCGAACAACACTGATGCCGTCTTTGTGGACGCCAAGTAGATAAGCTTGGCCACCATGGGTCTCCTGCGTGAAGAGCGCCGGCCGCCTCCCACGTCACGCTCACCTGAATGTTGTGGTGAGGCGTGGTCTGGCAAGTGCAGGCATCCCCGCAATCCTATCCTGGATCCAGTCGGCCTCGATCGGGGAGACGGGAAGCGGCCAGATGGTCTAACGCTGTTTCCGTACAGTGGAGGCACGTGTGTGACCTGGGACGCCACCTGCACAGACACTTTTGCCGACACCGTGCTGATCCAGTCCGCCCTCGAGCCCGGTACCGCCGCTCGCGCTGCAGAAGCCAGAAAACGGCGCCACTACTCGGAGCTTAGCTCACGCTATAAGTTCGTGCCGATCGCGATTGAGACCTCCGGGGTGCTCGGCCCTGCCACCCCCAATTTCGTCCGTGAGCTGGGCCAGCTTATAACTGCCCGCACCGGCGAGCGCAGGGAGACTGAATTGGTATTGCAACGCCTCTCGATCGCAATCGTACGCGGTAACGCCGCTGTAGTCCTCGCCACCGCTGCCACAGACCGAGCGAGGGCAAACCACGGGCAATGCTTTCCACCAGACGGGACAAAGGAGCATGCTCACGGAAGGCGCATGCGACCTGTACGGGATGGTGGGGCACAATGGCAGTCAGCACAGCGGTCACTACACTGCCTACTGTCTCAACCAGCCGGCCGCCAGCTGCCTCCTCACCGACGATATTAATGTCCAGGAGTGCACCGTCGCCAGGGTCCAAGATGCAACAGCCTACATGCTTTGCTACGCCGCCAGAAACTCGAAATCTCTATAGGAGCTGAGTGCGGCGGAGCTGGCGTCTGCCCGTCTGTCAGAGGAGCCGCCGTCGGTGGCCGCCCCTCACGAGTCCCCACCGCCGTCCCCGCCCAGACCGCAGCTTTACCCGACACCACAGCCGGCCAACGGCGGCGGCGGCGGACGCTCCCGGCGCGGCCGCGGCGCTGGAGGCTTTTCTGGGGGTCGGCCTATATCCTACTACTCGCGCCGGAGTGTCGACGGCAGCGGTGGATCGCCAGCCAGCAAAACTCCAGTCTCCGCGTCCCCGGCGGTTCGAGACGCAGCAACGGCATTCCCTGTTCAGCGGACGGCCCCATTGTCGCGGCAGAGCAGCCGCCGCTCCGCGCCCTGTGGACAGCCTACCGGCGAACTCCTCCCAGCTGGCCTCTGGACCAGGGGACGGCTCCTGAGCGGCGCGTTCAGCTCCTCCTGCCTCCCGATCAGAGCAGAGATAGACTATGCTCGACGACGATGATGATGTGTTGTGTTTTGTTTGGGCAGCTATGACCTGTCCGCTGTGCAAAATTGATGCTTTACCGTTTGCCACTCAAACCTAAATGTATATAAATACGGTATGTTATTGGCTCCAGATACCATATGTCATTATACCTTTAAGAAATATTGACAGACAGCCAGTACCGCAGTTTTGAATACTAGGAAAAGGTAGCTAAATGTAACTCCGTACAATACATGAGACACAATACGCACTCAGCATGACGTTGGCAAAATTCAGCACGTCTTCATTGGCCCGCTTTGCATCTTGATGCAAAACAGCTTTGCGCTTTGAATTTTAATCACTGTGTGCACTTGGGTTTGCCGTCACGGCTCTGAAACGGCCTTGCCACACAAATAAAACGCAAGTCTGCACTTGCGTTTCTTTGCCGCATGTTGCGATGGACTTGCGTTCCTTTTACGCGTGGCTCATGCACTTGCGTTTTATTTTCGTTGTGACATTCACGAATTCTGATCCCAAAGTCAATGAAATAAAAACTTGTTTGGATTTTTTTGGAAAGTATTTCTTAAAGTGGATAAACAAGTATATGGATAAATTTATTTCAACGTGACGATTACGGTGATATAGCATTTATGTCTGTACCACCAACCGCTGCAATGTTATGGCCGAAAATAGAAAAATAACTCTCCTGAAAAGTTGCTAAAATGCACTTGCGTTTTATTTGCGTTGCACGGCAGAAATCACGACTATGGGCGCCGCATGATTATACAACCGGTCAAGGGCTGTATTATAATGAATCAACACAGCGTTCTGCTCCCGGCAACACAACACCTCAGCACTCGCTATCAAGCATGCATTGCAGGCGCTAGCGCGTCGTCCCCAGTTCGAAATGGTACATGACACAGTTATTAATACACAGCATAACTCCAGTCTTTGCCAGCAAGCGACCTTGCTGGTGGTGGTGTGTGGGGGGGGGGGGGGGGGGGGGCACTGCTGGTAGTCCCTCGCGGTACGTGGACATGTGTCTCTGTCAACTCTTACCACCACACTGACCTGCAACGTCCGAGGTTGACACCGCAGTAGCAGCCCTGGAACTGCTTCTATCCGGTCCACTGGTCCTCTGCGGCTGAGTCTGGTCGCTCTGCTGGCCTGAAACATACCATTGCTGATTGTAACTGCAGTCCATATAAAGGCTATGGTACAGGAACTGGTTCCACGGCTGGCCTGACTACATTTCCTGATCAGGGGGGGGGGGGGGGGCATTCAACTCCCCTGTCAATGGCGGGTTAACTGCGTTCAAATGGAGCAGCAGAGAAGCTGATTAGTGACAAATGCATAACTAATACATTATTTGGAGAACACATATGAAATATGTGACATTAACACATAGGGAATTGGGTAATAGTTCAGTAATTCACCTCCCCAGTATTACAGCACTGGGGAGCCTGAACAAGTGGCGGGCGGTGCTGCCAGCTTGATGACGTCATTGAGAGAGTATACTTAATGGCGTAGGTCTGTTTACTACTCGATCAGACCTAATGGCTATGAGCAGTGGGTTTTCTCCCAATCGGACTTAAGCGAATCTTAGGTTTCATCCCGATCAGACTAAATAGCGGGGTTAGGTTAGGTTAGACAGGCATACACCATTAAGTATACCCTCTCAATGACATCAAGCTGCCAAAACCGCTCGCCACTTGTTCAGGCTCCTGTGCGCCTGCTGTAACACTGGGGAAGTGAATTACTGAACTATTACCAGGAATTGCAACTCAGAGCAAAATGAAGTTACTCACCATTTTTGTCAGGCACCGCATCTTATTAGAGGAACAATTTCCCTTTAACTACATTGAACTGTTGATCACTGAAGTGCTTCTTGCATATTCTTGGGTTTCTCATTTGCTTGTAGCAGTCTGAACAATGAAGTACCCAGTTGCCCTTCTTGATTGCTCAGAGGAAGCATTTGGTAGCCGATGTGCAGCATCTAGACTGTAACAGTCACGTATCATGCAAGACATTGCTAGCTGATGCTGGAAAATCAAAACAACATCAGTTATGCACTGGTGACCAAACATCAGCAAACAATCACATTAGGATTGGCCAGTATGCAAAACGTGGCAAGTTTCGAATAGATCTCGTGGGGCAGGGTTGGCACCAACACATCAAAATTGGGGCAGCTTTTGAAAATTTTGGGGCAGCTTTTTAACATTTGGGGGCAGTTTTGGAGATTTGTGGCAGCTTTTAAATGTAGGGGCAGAATTGTAAAGTTAGTGCAGCTGTGGGAATTTTGGGGCAGCTTTTGACTTTTGGGGCAGAAGTAACAATTTACCGATCCACACTAGATAAAACGCGATCGTGATTACGACCGCCAGCTTTTGGCTGAAAGGTGAATCCATACTAGATAAAACGCGATCGTGAATCATCCCCCCCCCCAGGTCAACATTATTTGCTGACTGAGGACCGAAATGTCCTCAGGGAAAAAAGGGAAAAATCCTGCCCCAAATGGGACAGCTTGCTGTCCCATTTGGGACAGGATTTGGCTATCCCAAATATCTTGTTGATGTTCCTGCCACGATTTGCATACTGGACTGGATTGGTACGGGAGTGTAGGAGTCACCATCAAATGCCTTTGCCATCAATAGTTGTATCTTTTAACTGGGATGCAACTGCTAGCTCCCATTCTTGCCAGCAAATTCAGGAGTTATTCAAAGCAAATGGCTATAGAAAGCAGCTTGTGCGCCGCCTGCACCAGGAAGTAGTCTAGTCACAGAAAGGACGACCTCGTAACATGGGACAGAATGAACCAGGTCAGCAAAGGAAGAAGGAAGAGCACAAGTCACTTGACGGGTACCTGACCAGTGTTGGATTTTTCATTTCACAACCTGGTCCCGGAGAGTAAAAATCCATAGGTGGAGAGTGAAATTGTATTGTCAGGCAAGTTAAGATTTTCATTTTGTTTTAATTATTTTACTTGGAAAGTAAAAAATCCTGATTTGTAATAGATATTAAATCACTGTGAGGAAAATTTAATTATATTTTAACTACAATGTCGGTAAGATCAGGCGAAAAGAGAGCAAATTTCCTGAACAAATAAATATGAAGAGCAAAATTCTTTGGACTCAAAAAGCCCAGAAAATGGCAAAAATTCCAAGGCTGGCTTGCCGTACATTGACGAGTGTGTGTGTGAAAGTTAACTCTATTGCTAAACAATCTCACATGGAGTGGCGGTTGCATTGCCAAACAATCTGAAAAGCTGTCTTACTCGTTCTGCCTTTTCACAACCACAGTGTCCGTCTGGTTTACATGTTTGCAATGTGTGCGAGCCTGGTCTTAAAGGTAGATGTTTAACTTCTGGGGTAGTTTATAAGATTCCATGTGTCGTCTGTGGGGCCAAGGGGGAAGATGTAACCTATATAGGGGAAACAAAAAGACCAATCAGACTGCGTTTTGATGAACACGTCCTCACTGCCAAAAGCAAAACCCCTGAGACACCTATTGGAGATCATTTCATAGCGGCTCACCGGGGGCACCAATGTCTACATGGAGAAATTCCCTTATCTGTTGAGATTTTACCCAAAAAACTAGCGACCATCAGCACAGAAAAAATTATGAATCCCTCCACATTTGAAAACATAAACTGGTGCTGAACAGAAATGTTTCGTCTTGGCACATCATTTGACTGGTTTTAGAGGAGTGTTCACTAAAAAGCAATACTGACTTACATGTTTGTGTTATTTTGATGAGTGTGTGTTATTAAAGTATAGGTACCATATATGCTATCACATGAAAGGTGCAGGGAAACTGATAATGTAACCACTGGCTAGGTTTTGGTGTGACATATTCATTCATCTTTGCTTTATTGTATATGTGATCATGGCCCGTGGCCGAAAATTCATATAATATATATATATAAATGCACTAAAACTTGAATAGTATTTTGAAAGGTCATATCAAAATATTTCTCACCATTAAATAGTTTGATCTGTATGGTTTACAACACCATTTTCACAACTTACTGACGGTAGTTAAAATACTTAAAATATAAAATAATGATACAATATGGTAGATATAAACTTACTCTGCTACAATGTCTTCTTGTTCTTGGTGGGTTAGGGCATGGTACAATATCAATATTGACAATATGCGATGCAGATCACCTTGGCCTTGGCATACGTGACAATTCTTGCGCTCTTTGCCATCTGGATGACGATTGTAGAAGGAGTTACTAAATTCAAGACGCTCTTGGCCAGGACGATAATGTCATGCCTTTGTTCGTTTTTCATCAAGTTTAGAGCTTTGAATTATCTGCAAGTCCTATACTGGATCACAAAAAGACTAATCAATTCAATTCTTGCGGGACTCTTTATAACTACATACTGTTCGTTCGGGTTTTGTGTTTTTTGTGGATTTTTTCCTTGCGGCCTTTAGCGTTGAGAATTTGGTGGTGGCGTATTACTTTTTTGGCATGCAAATTCATGAAAAACATCGAATTTTATGGGAAAAACTAGGTAACTGCTGCTGTCGTTGGAAAAAACACGTTTTTTTAATCAATATATTGCTTATTGTAACCGGAAATATGCCATAAGTGAGGTGTTTTCATTTACATATAAGAGATGACTGACTCCGCCTCAACCAGTACTTCAGAAAGTACGCGGTGGCATCACCGCGCACTTTGAAATGTTCTTACGTGCAGAAGAGGTAATTTCCATAAAAATGTGACTACCGTGTGACTTCTACCACCTTTATAAGTAAGTTTTACTATGTAACTCAATTATTCTGGGAAAAACCCGTATAATCCCTTTAAAGCTTTGTTCTCAACAAAACACATGTAGAAGTTAGCGAAGAGTGGCCCCAGAGGCAAACATATTGCCACACCTTTTTGCAAGTACAGTTTTCCATCTGGACCGCGAAATATAGATTCGGTGGTGCTGGCACATAATAGTTTCTCTAAGAGCGCTTTAGATAGCTTTAACGGAGGCAGTTTGTTGCTATGTTTATCGTATACTTCATCAAGAATGATCTTGATGGTATCCTCGACTGGAACGTTAATGAACAGGCTTTCCACGTCGATAGACGCTATGTCGCCCTGTGGCCTCTTAGCCCGCAAGATATTCTTCTACTGATTCTATAGAGTGCTGTGCTGGTATGTACGGTTTTATGAGTGTGTTAAGTCGCTTTTCTAAGTTGTAAGTTGGAGTTTGAATCTGCGATATGATTGGCCTTAACGGTTTGCCCGGCTTCTGTGTTTTTACATTGCCATATGCATAACCAGGAGAATACTCACCCGTTATTTTGACAAAATGTACACCGCCATTCACCGCATTAGAACTGACAATAACTCGATTCACTTTAGCCTTGAGTGCATCAGTAGAGTCTTTTTTGATAGGTTCAAATTTGCTTTCGTCTCCCAGTATGTCCTGCATTTCAGTATGTTAAGTCCAAGGTTTAGGAATTGGTGCTGCGCTTCGGTGAGATGCACAGAAGACAGATTGACGTAGCCGTGCAAAAGTCTCCAAGAAACTTTCACTCATATATGGCGGCGATCTCAAACGTTGTGAGAGCAAGCAAGGCTACGTCAATCTGTCTTCTGTGCATCTCACCGAAGCGCAGCATCAATTCTTAAATCTTGGACTTAACTGCCATACTCAATCGCCCCCCAATTTGACTGAGAAGAAGGCGGAGAAAGAGAAGGCGAACTTCTCTACCAAGATGTTCTCAGACTTGAAAAAGATAAGAAAGTTGAAGTTAGTCCGAATTTGCGTAATGAGCTCATAGGTGAAGGCGCTAAACTACGGGGAAATTCGCAGTGAGCTAATTGACGAAAGAGCTAAGAGAGGCAGCAAAACAGCTCAGAGAAGATGAAATAATTGTCATCCGGAAGGCCGATAAGTCTTCTGTTTTCGTCATCCTCGATCGCGATGAGTATTTACAGACAATTCAGAACATACTGGGAGACGAAAGCAAGTTTGCACCTATCAAAGAAGACCCTACTAATGCACTCAATGCTAAAGTGAATCGTGCTATTGTCAGTGCTAATGCGGTGGATGGCGGTGTACATTTTGTCAAAATAACTGGTGAGTATTCTCCTGGTTATGCATATGGCAATGTAAAAACACAAGCTGGGCAAACCGTTAAGGCCAATCATATCGCATAGTCACACTCCAACTTTTAACAACTTAGCAAAGCGACCTAACACGTACGGTGGCGCTCGGCGCGCCGCGGCACCACGGCGCGTTCTCTCACGGTGTAATGTGATACCCGCCCGCCCTGGGTCTGCCGCCCTCACATCATCACCCCATATTTATCTTTCATCAACACCTAACGGCTACCAGAATTCGGCGGGACGGGAGGGCGGTTGGGCACGGGTTTTGTTAGTCCTCGAGTAACCGATGTCATTGTACAGCTTCAAACCAACCCAAGAGACGTTTTATTAGTGGATCACCGGCTTAAACGCAAACATTTTGAGCATACATGTGACGACGGTGGTCGTTGGAGCCGATTCAGTGGCTGTTAGTTGTATTCTACTGGTCCATATTGCACTGGGCTACAAGTGGAATGATTCAAAACTGTACCAGTCTCTATCGAGCAAGGTGCATTGTGTATTTGAGTATGGGTACGTAAGCCAGTTTTTCTGGCAAATACTCACTGTCTCATTTTGAGCTCTCATTTTGAGCATCCATGTGACGACGGTGGTCGTTGGAGCAGATTCAGTGGCTGTTAGTTGCATTCTACTGGTCTATATTGCACTGGCTACAAGTGGATGATTCAAAACTGTACCAGTCTATCGAGCAGGATGCATTGTGTATTTGAGTATAGGTACGTAAGCCGGTTTTTCTGGGAAATACGCACTGTCTCATTAAAGAGCGCAAACACGATTGGTGTGAGTGTGCCATTGTTAGACTATGTTGATGCATTTCTGTTCAAACAGCTTACTGATCGGTCATGATAACCTGTTGTCAGATTTTATGTCTTAGTCTTCGTAACAAATTGTCATGCACCTGTTCGGGCATCAATTAACCACATTTTTCAATGTTTTTTACTTCCGGTCACTTCAGGTCATGTCACCAGGTCGCATTAAGTAACCCCATCTACCCCAAAAATATAATTCGTGCCCAGGCAACAGTGTTTGTCCCGAGCAGTTTTAAACTCACATAATTGAATTAGGCTTAAGTACCTACAAATCGCATATCTTGGATTTGTGTATATCTGTGACGTAAGGTCAGGTCGGTTCCGTGACCTCCCCATTATATGTCAATATGAAAATATGCAAATCCCTCCCATTCAGAGAATACGCATTACATCAGGCTAATTATTTCAGGATCATGTTTGTATAGCTCATTCTTGATGACCCTATGCAACTGTTGCTCAGTGACCCCTATAAGGTCATCTTAGGTCAACTGAGGTCAAAACAAAACAAAGTGCTCCTTCACATTGGAAAATAACGTTGAAGAATCGCCTGCCCGGTTCCCGATCCAATAAGGGCGTTTTAATGGTTTGTAGGTACATACATATACTTACCGTATCTAAGCGAGGTCCAAAATCCGTACTCCAGCTGGCAAAAC
Organism: Chirona hameri; assembly: GCA_036785665.1. NCBI lineage: Eukaryota > Metazoa > Arthropoda > Thecostraca > Balanomorpha > Balanidae > Chirona > Chirona hameri. Next base: position 469,704 of record JAXIVJ010000067.1, read on the forward strand.
AGCTAAACACCCTGATAATATGTACCATATGCTCCATATGTACCGAAAATCTACTCACTAAGATCGTCATACCCCCAGATAAATGCAGACCCAGCTAAAACACGAAGGAAATATACGGGCTCCTACGGTTCCCATGGCCCAGCAGAAGCGAACATTTTCCCGTCAGCAAGCAAGGCTACCGCCAGCGCGCACAGCCCGGCGCTGCCGGGCGAGCGGCTGAGACCCCGCGGGCGGCGGAGCGCCGCCGCGCCCGTCCCGTCAGTGCCGCCGCCGCGGCGGCGCCACTGACGCTGCCGGGTTCCACTGTACACCACTCCCCTGTGTCGAAGTAACGTTACTCAACTCGCGTTTCGTCGCACCACTGGCTATGGTGAGACATCTACCGGGCGATATTTGAACCAATAGTTCCCTGAAGGTAGATGTCCTCGGTGTTCTATTTTTGGAGGTCGCAAGCTTTGGCTGCCACTACTTTGTATGTGGCTGGATACCACGAGCTTGGCTGCTGCTAGCTTGGTTCATGACGATGTTCCCTACCCGGGCAAAATTTGGATGTCGCAAGCGTTGGATGGTGCTGTTTTGTATGGTACAAGCATTGAATGCTACAACTTTGAACGCGTCCATATACACCCGCACTGAGATGGCTAAAGGGTGATGGAGTGTAGTTATTTTAAACGTGTTTATTGATTTGTGCTTTTATAATTGTGTTTACTGTATTGACTCTGAAATCGGAAGAGCCACGATGTGGAGATTTTTACGAATACATACATACATACATACATACATACATACATAACCTATGGTATATATTTTAAATCCGACTTCGGAACCAGATAGCTACAAGCCTAGGCTACGTTTTTATTTACCATTTTTCGCCATTCTGGTCGTAAAGGGGTTAAATGGGCTTGGGGGTTAAACAAAGTCGGAACGACCGCTGATCGTTTCCAAATAAAGATACTGGTACTGAAATATACACTACTTCGACTACTACTTGGTAGGGTATTAATTATGACTGCTTCCAAATGCTACTACAGGTACTGAAATATACACTACTTTGACCAATACTTCGTGTATTTGCTGGAGTTGAATTAAATAAATAAAGATTTAACCTATGGAAATACAAGTTATTGATAGCAAACAATACCTTTAATTTGTAATAGACAAAACAATTCCCAGAAAAATTATATCTTGTCTAATTCATTTGGGCGTTACATTTCTTACTGTTCTACCAGTTGTTCTATTACCCTGGTGCTAATGGCTCACAGCCCTTCTACTGAAAAACGACTGTCTTAATCTAGTCCTGCTTTGTTTAACAATAAGTTTATACTGATGGCATCGCCCTCTTTTCTCCCTTTCAAAATCAAACAAGTTCTTTAAATACCCAATCTGTTGACCATTTACAAACTTAAAAACTTCAATGAGATCTCCCCTCAATCTTCTGTATTTAAGTGAGAACATATCCAATGGTTTAAGTCTATCCTCATTTTAAATTACTAATACCGTTAACCATTTTCGTTGCCCTTTTTGTACCCTTTCTAGTAACCAACAATATTTTGCATACGTTGGAGACCAAGCTTGAACACAGTACTCTAAATGCGGTCTAACAAATTAACAATAAAGTTTAGTTATCACCTCAACACTTTTATAAGAAACATTACTGTAAATGGCACCAAGCATCCTTAGCGCCTTTTTATAGCTTCGGTTACCTGGTCAGATGCAGACAGCTTACTGTTAACCATTACCCCTAGCCGCCCTAGGTCCCTTTCCATTACCGTCTGTGACATCTGTCTCCCCATTTCGTAGAAGTTCTTCTTTTTACTCGGTCTACATGCATAACTTTATATTTGCTAATATTAAATTCCATATGCAATGTTTCTGACCATTCAACCAACCTATCCAGATCCGAGTGGAAAAGATTATGGTCGTTATCTCCCTTAATAACCCTGAAAACTTTAAGATCGTCAGCAAATTTTAACACTACTGTCTACACCATTCTCGATTGTATTTATGAATATTACAAATAACAATGGGTCTAAAACCGAGCCCTTGAGGCACCCCACTACGCACATCTCTCCATTCAGATTTGACCCCATTTAGTAAAACTCTTTGCTGCCGTCCTGAGAGCCAAAACTCGATACAATCAAGCGTCTTGCCGCTTATTCCGTGGCTTTTCAGTTGTAATCCTAATCTTGTATGGGGAACCTTATCAAAAGCTTTACTAAAATCAAGATACGCTACATCAAGCTGTTCACCCCTATCAAAACTATCGGTTGCCACATCCAAAAACTGCAGAAGGTTGGTCAAGCACGAATAACCCTTCCTGAAGCCATGCTGAGTGTCCCTAATGATTTTGTATTCATCCAGATATTCTACTATTTTATCTTTAATGATCGATTCCAGTACTTTGCAAACCAAAGAGGTAAGACTGACAGGTCTATAATTTTCTACCTTACTTTTATCCCCCTTTTTAAATATAGGAACTACGTTTGCACTCTTCCAGTCAAGTGGAATCTTTGTTTCTTTTAGTGATCTGGAAAATATTATAGCCAATGGAAGATATCTCTCTTCCATATTCTTTTAAAACCCTTGCATATATAATACTAGCGGGGTACTCGGCGTTGCCCGGGAAATTAAGTACCTGGCGGTGTCTCCTCGGGCGAGTGCTCTAAATTTATATTTCTCCCCCACTATGCCAAGGCCATGGTCATAAATCTAATTTTAGAATGCTCCTTCCAGTATGCCATAAGGCCACGGTCTGTAATCTATTTTTGTTTATAGCGCCCCTCTCAGTATGTCATAAGGCCAAGGTCATGAATAATCCGATTTTAGAGCGCTCCTCCCAGTATGCCATAAGGCCACAGTCATGCATATAATTTTAGAGCATTCCTCTCAGTATGCCATAAGGTCACGGCAATGAATCTAATTTTAGAGCAATCCTCCCAGTATGCCATAAGGCCACGGCCATCAATCTAATTTTAAAGCTCTCTAAATTTATATTTATCCCCCACTATGTCAAGGCCACGGTCATGAATCTAATTTTAGGGTACTCCTTCCAGTATGCAGTAATGCCACAGTCATTAATCTAATTTAAGATTGCTTCTCCCAGTATGCCATAAGCCCACCAACTGATACTGGCCCCCCACAGGCAGGCCATGGTCTCACAAATTCCAAACCTTAATCTAATTTTGACCCTAATGCTCTAATTTTAAAGCGGTCTATTAGTGTTCTAAATTTATGGGTAAACTGACATTGCCCTGGACACGTCCCAAGATTGAACTTTTCGCACAACCAAAAAATACTGACATGCTAAAGCACCTTACCCCGGCCACGTCCCAAGAATGGACTTTTCATGCTATCAGAATAACACACAACCGCACCTTACCCCGGACACATTCCAAGATTGAGCTTTTCGCACAACCAAAAAATACTGACGCAATATAAATTTTGGCTAGGATCGCCAGGATGAATAATATTCAACCAAGGTAGGTACCTACCTAAGTAAGGACGATTGGACTTTTCGCACAACCAAATAATACTGACATACTAAAGCACCTTACCCCGGCCACGTCCCAAGAATGGACTTTTCATGCTGTCAGAATAACACAACCGCACTTTACCCCGGACACGTCCAAGATATTAGTGTTCTAAATTTATGGGTAAACTAACATTACCCTGGACACGTCCCAAGATTGAACTTTTCATGCTATCAGAATAACACACAACCGCACCTTACCCCGGACACATTCCAAGATTGGGCTTTTCGCACAACCAAAAAATACTGACACAATATAAATTTTGGCTAGGATCGCCAGGATTAATAATATTCAACCAAGGTAGGCACCTACCTAAGTAAGGACGATTGGACTTTTCGCACAACCAAATAATACTGACATACTAAAGCACCTTACCCCGGACACGTCCCAAGATAGGACTTTTCGCACAACCAAATAATACTGACACACTGAAGTACCACTTGAAAAATACATGCTACCAGCCACACTAAGATACATTTGGGCTAGTAAGTATCATAGTTTTGGGTCCACCGACCACCACCAAGGGTTTTCAAGTTTAACAACCAAATAATACTGACACACTAAAGCATCACTTGAGAAAAAAAATACTTTCTACCAGCCACACTAATATAAATTTGGGCTAGGATCGCCAGGATGAATAATATTCAACCAATGTAGGTACCTACCAAATTAAAAGGACACTGATTCAACGGTTATAGGGCCTTGGATTCAACACTGAATACACAACTCCAAGGCCGTACAAGAGAGGTAGAGTCATCCGGGGATTTTAGCGCCCCAATCGCACTACATTACGTGACGTCATTGGTGCTCTGGTCCGACTCGGCTGTCGCCGCACGCGGCTCGGTGCGGTGCGAATATTTCGAACGGGATACGGATAGTTGCGCCTAAGGTACGATCCTATTTAGGATTACGTTTACCGCGGATAATTATCCATCCCTTAACTCATGCTGAGGGGAGAGACGGCCATACGCTGCCCCGGTCTGTGTGACTGGCGAGACGGCCATACGCTGCCCCGGTCCGGCTGAGGGGGAGACGGCCATACGCTGCCCCCCTCTGGCTGAAGGGTGAGACGGCCATACACTGTCCCGGTCTGGCTGAGGGGCGAGACGGGCATACGCTGCACCGGTCCGGCTGAGGGGCGAGACGCCCACACGCTGCCCCAGTCTGGCCGAGGGTCGAGACATTGCATTGTTTTGGCTTAATGTTCAAGATATGCTTTAAAAAAAGAAGAAAACAAAACATAGACTTGCAACCTAACTACCTAACTTACTTATCTAACGGCGAGGACTTCAAATTGTCGCTCGTCAACACCCGTCAAAAGACCGAAAAACGCTCGAAAGCTCTGCTGCGGCGACGGGGCTGGCCACCACTGGACCAGAGCACCATTGACGTCATCGCTGATGCTGAGCCGCTCGGCAGCCGATAGATAGGGAATCCCCGGATGCCCCCCCCCCCTGGACACTTCAACACTGAACACACGACCCTGGCGTGTTGTTTTCGTATGGCCGCAGATGAATGTCACAAAAGCGCAACATATGCAGAATTGCGGACTACTAAATACGAATATCATTGCAATCAATATCCATTCCATGCTTTCACAATTTACTTGAAAACTATAGAGGTCCGATCTGGGTGGTAGGTGGTGCACAACCTGCCGGCCATCATGCTGATTCAGAGACTGTATGGGTTTTGGGTCCATCACCAAGGGTTCTCGAGTCCATATCTGTCAAACGGTTTGAATTTGCCCTTTATCTAGTCCCTCCGCCTTATTAGGTTTTATCTTTTTAAAATATGCTCTAACTAAATCACTACTTATATTACCCAGCTCTCCCAAAGTATCCTCCGTTACTGGCGGAGGGTGAAGTAATGCGATACCACTTTGGTCCTCGATTGTAAAAACGGAACTGAACTGATTACTCAATTCCACCATTTCGTTATCTTTACTTACTAACATATCATTTACTTTAAGTGGACAAATACTTTTTGAAACGTTATTCATTTTGTAAAAACTAAAAAATCTCTTCCTGTCGGCAATGCAGTTTCTTGCCAAGTCTATTTCCTTTTCTCTTTTTGCAGCCCCAACTCTTCTCTTAACCTCGTCCCTACTTTTTTGGTAACTTCTTTTATTTGACTCAATTGGCGATCCCTTCATTTTCTTAAATGCAGCTCTTTTAGTTTTGATGGCATTTGTAACTTCTGGTGTAAGCCAGGGAGGTCTATCGTTTTTTTCTATTACGTTTATACTTAAATGGTATGTGTCTACTCTGAAATGCTTTCAAAATAGGCTTAAAAGAATTCTAGGATTCACATGTATCTAATCTTGCAAACTCACTGTTACAATCTATCTGGGCAGGTTCATTCTCATTTTGTCAAAGTCTGCTTGATTACAATTTGGAACCAGAAGATTATCTTTGAGCTTAACATTACATGAGATATTAAAGTTTACTATACTATGATCGCTTTTACCGAGTCCCTCACCGATGGTTGCATCACTCACTAGTTCTCTGTTTTTGTTTATGCATCACTCACTGATGAACTTTTTATCACTCACTGATGCATAAAAAGTTCCTCTTCAAAAAGTTGCCTAAACATCATACAGTCGTTGGTCTCTACCCTACCTTCATGTCCTCGTAAATTGAAATCCCCCATGATCAGACAATGTGTTTGACAAATGTTACGAATTTCCTCGCAGATCACTCGGTCTGCTTCAACTTGAGGCATTCTCAAAAGATTACCTGGTCTGTAGAATGCTCCTATTATTAAGTTATCCCTTTTACCTGCACCAATTTAAACGTCTGCCCAAATTGAATATACGCCCTTCGCTTTTAACCCGCGCACTGCATGGGCTTTGCGCCGAACACGAACTGCAGGGGGGGGGGGTTGATTTCCGCCCCCCTGAGATCTCGAAAACTACGCTACGTAGCGAGAAGTGGAAAACGGCATTTGATAGCTTGATACATGTTCTATCGAAAGTATTCAGTATTTTTTTAGGTCAGGTCAAAATTGAGGTCACCAGAGGTCATCAAAGGTCAAATTTTCCAGTTTTTTCTCTCCTGTTTTAGAACATCGCTCCAGAAATTCCCATAAATCTCAGAAACGATGCTAGTTAGAAACAAACGGAAAAGGGAAAACGCCAGCCAGTTAAATTTTCAATCGGTACAGTGTCCTGAAATTTGATCTCAGGTCAATATTTGAGGCTCCGGAGTTCAAGAAAGGAAAAAAATGCATTTTTTGGCTAAATCGTTTTTCGCTATTAACTTTTTACTTAATAAAGATAACAAAAACTGTTCACGCCATTGTGTTTATTTTGTCAAGGCACTTCGAACGATATACATGGTCACTTTGTTAAGTTAACTTACAAATTTGACCTCCGGTCAAGGTCATGTGGTGACCCAAGTAGGGCATGCTGCATATCGGAAGACGTGTCTCGGCGAGACAAACACCCCATCTGTTTTATGTCTGTTTTATTTCTCTATCTTCATTATGTCGGGAGTTATTGCAAAAAGTGATGGTGACCTCGCATGGCCTCAAATGACCCAATAGGGGTCACTGAACAAAACTTACACTTGGATCATCAAGAATATCCTATAATAACATGATCCAGAAGTAATTGGACTAATTTCATTCATATCCTTGAAATAGGAAGCATTTGTATATTTCCCCATTTACTTATTATGGGGAGGTTACGAAATTGACCTGACCTTAGGTCACCGATATCAAAATTCTGAGATACACGAATTGTAAGTACTTATGCCCTCATGACATCCTGTAAGTTTCAAACTGATCGGTGAAAATATCTGGCTTTGGAACAACTGCAAACATTTTTGGAGGAGTTGGAGGCACTTGACCTGGTCTGGTGACCTGATCTGAGATGACCCGAAGTTATTTTTTTCTCCTCGAAGTGTGCAAAATTGATGTCCTAACAGGTGTGCCAAAACCAGGCGGCGCTGCGCGCCGCCGTTTTTTCGCTATCTTTGAAAAACCTGAGGGGGGGGGGGCGGAAATCAACCCCCCCTGTAGTGCGCGGGTTAATGGATCATCAACCCTCGTAGCACCGTACAAACTGTTGAAATATACAAACACCCCGCCACCATGCTGTGATGTCCTGCAGTACGAAAACATGTTGTAACCTTGTAGTTCGAAGTTCTGTAGCCTATCCCACACAATTCCTCACTAACCCTGTCTCTGTTACACACATAATATCCGGTTTTTGAATACCAACATAGCATCTGAACTCATCAAATGTTGATCTAATGCTCTGTGCATTTAACATTATGCATCCAATATTACATTTAGGTATCTCCCCACCACTACTACTACTGCTACAGCTATGATAACTTTGATGCGTCCCCTTATCAGTTGAACCTTCACCATTGCCTACTTCTCGATGCCCATTTCCTGTGTCTTCTGACCCCCCCCCCCCCTCCCGCCTAGTTTCCCCCGAATCACCCTTGCGTATGCAGCCCCCAGTACTGTCGCCCCCTCATCCGATAAATGCAAACCATCCCTCATGTAGTACACGTCGCTGCCATAAAACTTATCCCACAGGTCGACAAACTCAAACCCCATAGCCGAACATAGCTTACTCACAGAGTGGTTTGCTGACAGGGCTCTGGAGTACCACTCCGTGGCGACTGCAACTCGAGGGAGGATGCCAGTGATGGCGATAGGCTTCCTAGCCTCCTTCAGCGTATGCAGCAGTTTCCAATATTATGCCACAAGCTTTACGCTGCGCCTCGGTCCAACGTCATTGACCAGTGGTGGAACTTTATGAAATCGGTTGGCCAACGGCCGAATGCTTAAGTTGAAACTAAACGTCCAATACTATATGTATATGTAGTGTATAATTATTATATAATATATTTATTATTAAACTATTACAATTATTACATTTGTGGAACTATTTTGTCCGTTTCATACAGGAAAAAATACAATTTTTTTCTTCTCCAATTTCCTTGTTTCAGACCATAAAATTGAAAAATTACTAGTTAACTGAAATTGATAGGTAAACACTGACTGGTCATAACATATTTTTAAAGGACAGCAAGACAATTATGAAGCCGTTAGATGTTAAATTATCGCCATCGGTGGCCAATTAAGAATGCATCTGAAAAAACACGTTCCTCATACATAATTTTCACATGCCAGACGGAGTAGGCAAAATTTAACTTACTCCAACTCCGGCAAAAATTTTCGACTCCAATAGACTCAGACTACGACTCTGCGTTTGCAAGACTGCTTCCTACCGACCAATGTCTCTCTCAGCCCGTTTAAGGGCCCTCCAGAATGACCGAGAGCTTTCTCAGACTTGCACAGGGCCCTCTTAGGTCTGACAATGGCCCTCTTAGACAAGCGTACGTAAGGCCCTCTCAGATCAGACGGTGGTCATCTCTGGTTGACCGATGATCCTCTCAAAGAAGCGTAGGGTCCTCTCTTAGGGACTTAGGGCTCTCTTAGGTCGGAAAAGCGCCCCCCCCCCTTGGACGATTAAGGGTCCTTTCAAACTGGTAAACAGATCTTTCAGACAGGCATAGGGCCCTCTCAGGCATGACAAAGGTCATTTCAGAACGACAAAGAGCCTAAGCTTCTAAGGCCTGGACAATACTGTATCAAACCAACTGAGGCCCCTCTCAGACCGCCGGGTTCTTTCCGGCCTAGACAATGGCCCTCTAAGACCAGGCTGGGGCCCGCTCAGACCTGGCAAGAGCCACTCGAGCCGACCGATGCCCCCCTCAGGCGGACTGAGTTTTCATTCAGGCCGACCAAGGGCCCCTCAAGTCGACTGAGAGTCCCCTAAGGCCGACAGAAGAGCCCCACAGGCACACTAGGGACCCCTTTAGGCCGACCGAGGACCAATCAGGCCGACTAAGGTCCCCTCAGGCCAACCGAAGGCCTCCTCAAGCTGACCGAAGGCCCCTCAGGCCGTAAAAGCACCCCCTGAAACTGACCGAAGGCACCTTAGTCTGAAAAAGGGCCTTTTTCAAGTCGATTAAGACGAGCCTGAGGCCGTCAGAGGTCCCTCAGAGGCCGTCAGAGGTCGGTCAAGGGTCCCTTAGGCCCACTCAGGGCCCCCTCACGCCGACCGAGGTCCCCTCAGTTATACCGAGGGCCACTCAGGCCGACTGAGGTCCCCTCAAGCCGACAAAGGGTATCTCAGGCCGACAAAGAGCCCCTTAGACCGAACAAAAGCTCCTCAGACCGATCAAGGGCCCCTCAAGCCGGCCGAGGCTCCCTCAAGCCGATCGAGGGCCCCTCAGGCCAACCGAGTCCCACCCAGGCCGACCGAGGACCCCTCCAGGCCGACAGAGCCCCCCCCCCGCAGGCCGAAGCAGAGCTCGTCAGCCAGACTGGACACCCCTCAGGCCGACCAAGGGCCCCTCAAGCCGGCCGAGGTTCCTTCAAGCCGACCGAGGGCCATCAGGCCGACTAAGGCCCCCTCAGGCCGGCAGGGGAACCCTCATGCCAAACAATGGTTCCTTAGGCCGACTGGAACCCCCTCGGGTGGACCAAGGACTCCCTCAAGTCGACGGAGTGCCCCCTCAGATCGACCGAGCTCCCCTCCAGGCCCAACGAGGCTCGCTCATGCTGACCGAGGGTTCGTTTGGTCAACCAAAGACCCCCTCAGGTGGACCTCGGTTAACCTCCTGGAAGAGCCATGGACCCCTAGTCTCCCTGGCCACGATAACTCCAGACCCGATGCCCTTGCCCCTTTGATGGCACGATCCCTCGATGTTCCTCCGGATCAAACTATTATTTTAGCCTGGATGTTGGATATTTAGGATATTGCAATACCAGGGAGCCAAAAAGACTGCATAAACTATCAGCCTTATTTCAGGCAAACAATAACTTTGGAACAAATTCCATTGCACACCATTTAAATAGAACACTCCGATCGCTAATTCGTCATGCTCCACATCCGCTATTCGCTAATCTGAACGATTGAACCTTGTATCTACGGACTTGTTAGCAGAAGAGAATCCATGCTACCAACTTACCATTTATCCATGCTACCAAACCCATTATATCATAATCGAAAAGCAGTCGTAGATGGAATCGCAATGCTCGTATACTTCTAAGATGGAATCACATCTTGATATGATGAAATACGCAAAATTCAAAACAGGACAATCTATACAGGTAGTCCTTGAAATTTTAGAGGGGCACAAACTTTGGAAAACATTGGGGGACGGAGCACCATTGGGGGGGGGGGGGGGGGCTCAGCTCAGCATAAGGGGGGGGGGGGATCGGGCCCTTCCAAAGAGATATAAATTTCCGCCCCTGTCATTGACCCCCCACTTGTATGATCGTTTCGGGATCGCACGCACATAGCTCGTCCTGGATAATAGGGCCAAGTTCGGACACTTTCACTCCTGGTTTGACGGCACACATGTCCTCCCTCCCACAAAACACTCTCCCAAGGGGCCTCACCCGCGAATCACCGATCATCAAATATCTATTCTTTTCCTTCTCAGGTTCCTCGGAAGGCTCCAGGACACTGAACCTATTTGCTAAGGCAACAATGTTCCTGCTCTCCGGGAATGCGATGCCTCTTCCTACCCGGGAGAGGGGCGGCGTATCCGGGGGGCAGAGGGGGCAAGCTGCCCCCCATAATTTAGGAGGGGGGGGGGGGCAATACCATGTTTTTGACCCCCATAATTTCGGAAAAGAACTTAACGTAACAAAAAACTGCTGGCGTCTCGCCCCCGCCATAAGGGCGCCCCTCGAGCTGCTTGGGCGACGGGCATGGCGTCTTTCAAAACTATATGACAGCTGATGACATCGTCCCTCTGGCTAATGACAGCGCCCCACTGGCTGATGGCGGCGACCCTCTGGCTAGTGACGGCGCCCCTCTGGCTAGTGACGGCGCCCCTCTGGCTAATGACGGCGCCCCACTGGCTGATGACGGCACCCCACTGGTTAGTGACGGGGCCCCTCTGGCTAGTGACGGCGCTCCTCTGACTGGTGGCGGCGCCCCTCTGACTGGTGACAGCGCTCCTCTGGCTAGTGACGGCGCTCCTCTGACTGGTGACGGCGCCCCTCTGGCTAGTGACGGCGCCCCTCTGGCTAGTGACGGCGCCCCTCTGGCTAGTGACGGCGCTCCTCTGACTGGTGACGGCGCCCCTCTGACTGGTGACGGCGCTCCTCTGGCTAGTGACGGCGCTCCTCTGACTGGTGACGGCGCTCCTCTGACTGGTGACGGCGCTCCTCTGACTGGTGACGGCGCCCCTCTGGCTAGTGACGGCGCTCCTCTGGCTAGTGACGGCGCTCCTCTGACTGGTGACGGCGCTCCTCTGGCTAGTGACGGCGCCCCTCTGGCTAGTGACGGCGCTCCTCTGACTGGTGACGGCGCTCCTCTACCGCAGTGGCGGCGTATCCGGGGGGGGGGGGCAGATGGACAAGCTGCCCCACCCATAATTTAGGAGTGGGGGGGGGGGGGGCAATGCCATGCTTTTGACCCCCATAATTTCGGAAAAGAACTTAACGTAACAAAAAAACTGCTGGCATCTCGCCCCCGCCAAAAGGGCGCCCCTCGAGCTGCTTGGGCGACGTGCATGGCGTCTTTCCAAACTATATGACAGCTGATGACATCGTCCCTCTGGCTAATGACAGCGCCCCACTGGCTGATAGCGGCGACCCTCTGGCTAGTGACGGCGCCCCTCTGGCTAATGACGGCGCCCCTCTGACTGGTGACGGCGCTCCTCTGACTGGTGACGGCGCTCCTCTGACTGGTGACGGTGCTCCTCTGACTGGTGACGGTGCTCCTCTGACTAGTGACGGCGCTCCTCTGACTGGTGACGGCGCTCCTCTGACTGGTGACGTCGCCTCTGCAGTTGTAACGGCGCCCCTCAGTTAACTCCGAGCCGGGGGTGTTTATTTTACCTTCACCTTCATTCTTAAAAACTGCTGCCAATTCATTTGGCAGCAATGTTGCCATGCCCCATGGCAACTCATGCCGAGATATCCACCCACGTGTTTGCCAAGGCCATAGAATACCCCGCAGCGCAGCGGCCACGCTCTGCCGTTTTTGATTTTGAAGTGGACAGAGTTGGTGAAGTTTATGTGGTCGAACCGCATGGTAATGTAATTCCAGCTGAATTAAAAAAAATGAATGGTTCAGAGAGCCAGAGGAAGAAACGCAAAGAGCCTGGGCCACATTTCAGGCCCCAGAGAAGAAGGCGGGGATGGGACCTGGCAGCGCATTCTTCTAAATCGATCCGCGATTTCTTTGGTAAGTCATGCCTTGTGAAAAAGGAAACGGCCATAGGGCTGGGACGATATTGTCTGCTTTTTATCTTTACGATTTATATTGTTTTATTGTGGTAGGCACGTAGCCACATTGGCGGAACGGCGGTCGCCGGTCTGGCGTGGGGGGGGGGGGGCATACCTCCCCAAAAAATCACAAATTCAGAGAACTCATCGGATTTCGCTTTCTAATGTATTGCTCGACGTTTTATTTTAAAAAAACGTAATAAAAGTTGCTTAGATTTCCTTCTATGTACATCAGAAAATGTGCAAATATGCGCCGATTAAAACAAAAACGGTTGAAACGGTTTGGTGGGAGGTGGGGGAATTTGCCCCTAATGCCCCACCCTGGGGCATTAGGGGCATATATCATCATTCGTCATGAAACGAATTATGTCCATATTCATATTTCGTCCATTTTACCATAATATTCCGCACTCCGTCCGAGTTGTCACCTGACCCTATCTTAAACTGCCAAGTGTTGTCTGATCCGTCACATTCAGCACCTGATTCCTGATAAATCATGCATTTTTGACTGTGTGTTCCGTATATGAGACTCCTCTGTCCTGTCCACTCCTGGCCCGTCCAGCGGCGGCGGCGGTTCAGACCCAGAACAGGCCGTGCAGCCAGCCCTCGGTTCGCCTTCCGACATCTCCGTGTGCGAGGGGATCGACCCCTCCCGTCACGAACGTACACCGCCACGAGGAGCGCGGACAGGTAAGATAAACTTGTTCATGGCATGGGATTCATGCCTATCAGCAAGCTCGATCTGCTCACAAGTCACAAGAATCCATAATATTATATCGCATATGCTTGCTGCAATTACACATACTGTCCAGCAGTCGTTATTATACTCCGGTACATTTCGTCCATTTTACCATAATATTCCGCATTCCGTCCGATTTGTCACCGGTCCCCATCTTAACCCGCGCCTGGCTGGGGGGGGGGGGGGGGCGTTTGGACGCCCCCCTCAGGTTTTTAGACGATAGCGGAAAAACACACCTGTTCAGGCATCAATTGCGCACATTTTTCACAAAAAAACTTGGCCTCTGGTCATCAAAAGGTCAGGTCACCAGATCAGGTCATGTGACCCAACCTCACACAAAGTTTGAAGTCGTGCCACAGTCACAATGTTTTTTTTCCGATCAGCTTCAGACTTTCTGGATGTAATAAGGAGGGCATTACCTAAAACTTGTATATCTCGGAATTTTATACCGTTGACCTGAGGTCAGGTCATCTTGACCTCCCCATTATAAGTCAACGGGAAAAAAAATTGAATTCCTTTTTATTCAGATGATATCTATCAAATCAGTCTAATTCTTGCAGGGTCATGTTTTCTTAGGCCATCTTTGATGACCCTAAGGCTGTTGTTGACGAGTGACCCCTGTAAAGGTCATTTGAGGTCACCAGAGGTCACCAACACGTTTATGCTCCTAACTTTTGATTGGGAAGTGATACAAACGCTTAAATGGTATCAATGTGTTTGTCTCATCAAGGGGCAACGACTGGTATGCAGCATGACCTATATTGATCTTCTTGGATCATCACGTGACCTTGACCTCAGGTCAAATTTTTAGATTTGACCTTGCAAGGTCACCATGTATATGATTCGACGCGGCTTGACTAGAGAAACACAATGGTGTCAGAATCATTGCTTAATCTTGGTTAGTTCAAAGGTTATTCGCGAGAAGAAGAAAAAACGATTTTCGCCAAAATGGCAAATTTGAAGTTTGAGGACCTCGGGAGCCCCAAAATATTGAACTTAGCGCAAATCTGATGACCTTAAGGGAATGTTTCACCTTTGTGTTGGTTTTGAACTGAGATAGCCATTATCTTTGGCCGTTATTGAAATGTCGAAAATACTAAGGTCATTTTCCCCAAAACTTAGCCGTTTTAAGCAATTTAATTTCCCATTCACAAAATGGGGTCTAGGCTAGTGCCGCCGCTGATTGGCTGACAGCCACTTTTTCAGCCAATCCCACGTTGTCAGCCAATCAGCGGCGGTCTATAGCTCAATAATGACGTCATCATCCCAAATTAAAAACCTTAATTTGTATAAAGTTAAGTGACTTTTCGAGAGAAAAAATATCACCATCGTTTTAAGCAGCACTTACTTCATATTTTCGACTACAACCAGCGTATATTTGACAACTTTCAGAAAGGTGAAACATTCCCTTTAAAGGGACTATCCCACCTTAACATTATATTTGAGTTGATAATTGAGATAGCCATTTTGATGGCTTGGCATTGAAATTAAGTATGGTAGCAGTTAAAACAACCACAATGATCTAATCAAAAAGGTATTCGAGTGTGATTTTGACATCTGTAAAAAATAAGGCCCATGTGTATTTGAATAGGGCCTCTAAATCGACAGCGTCGTCTCTCTACCCAACTGGTAATGATAGTCGACTTGTTTTAAGGTGAACTTTCGGAGATATTTGCTACGTTCAATGGTTTGGTAGTTGGTTTGTTTTGTATTCAAAGCGCCAGAATTGTCTCGAAATAATTGTGCCCATACTTTGGCAGCGTAAAGGATTTCTGTGTAGCTCTCTAGATCTCAATATGACGTCATCAACACAAATATTAAAACTTAACTTTTTATTAAATTGAGCACTGTTTGCGAGAAATAAATGTCATAATCGTGTTCGGCAGCAATTATTTCATATTGTGCACCACAAGCGGCGTACATTTGACAACTTTTAGGAAGGTGGACAGTCCCTTTAACTATGAAAAAGTGTTTCAAGAGCTTTCTAGTGCGTTTTGCCGTTTCTTTCTAGCTATCATAGCTACCGAGCTAACCTAGATTATCTGAAGCGATGCTCAAATTTCTCGAAAAATGGAAAATTTGACATTCGGTGACCTCCGGTGACCTCAATTTTGACCTTAACGAAAAATTGTGAAGCATTTTAGAAATTATTTTTGACGAGCTTTCGAACGTTTTTTTCTTCTCGTTTTGCTCTACGTTGCCTGTGAGCCGAGTTAGTGTGGGGGGGGGGGGGGAGGGGCCGTCGAAACGTCCCCCCCCCGCCATGGCGAAGGTGGCGCCGAGCACCGGCCCGGCGCGGGTTAAACTGCCAAGTGTTGTCTTCCGTCACATTCACCACCTGAATCCGGATAAATCATGAATGTTTGGCTGTGTGTTCCGTATAGGAGACTCCTCTGTCCTGTCCACTCCTGGCCCGTCCAGCGGCGGCGGCGGTTCAGACCCAGAACAGGCCGGGCAGCCAGCCCTCGGTTCGTCTGCCGACATCTCCGTGTGCGGGGGGACCGACCCCTCCCGTCACGAACGTGCACCGCCACGAGGAGCGTGGACAGGTAAGACAAACTGTGTTCATGGCATGAAGCCCATATTCTTTATACACATTCACATAAATGAATCCTATCAATCCAGAGTTTATCCATCCATTAATTCATTATTCAATACAATTCAACTCATTATTCATATCATCAATCCAGCAAATAATAGGCCAAAAAGAAATATAAACATATAGGGGCATTTATTGCTTAGGAGAATGCATGCACCTATGTTTTGATTTTGACATGAGCAATTAATTCCAAAATGATCTTTGCATCGGGGATCGACAACAAAAACAAATAGCCAATTCGCTCGGTGAATGCAAGCAGATTGCGAGGCAAGACTTCTGTGGTTTTATTTATTTGTTTCTGCATACGAGACAATCGGCAAGCGGAAACGGAATCGACGCACAGCGAAATATATGCCATTTTCATTGTGAACGTCACCATTTCGAACGTCACCATTTTGATCATGTATCTGTGTGACATCAGCAAACGATAAAAAAAAATTGTTGATCTTCGCTCTGCGCAGGGGATCCGAGTACTCCACTCCAGTTTCCGGTCACCGAAGGACGACGCTTTCGACCTGCATGGAGAGATAAGTATCCCTGCGCCATGTATGACAGTGAATGGGATTCTGTCAGGTGCTCTACCTGTGTTTCCGCGGTGTCAAACGGGTTTGTACAGCGAGCCGATTTCAAAGAAAAGGCTTTCCTGGACGGCTTTCGTAACTGGAAGAAATTCGGGAAGAAAATGCGAATCCATGTCATGTCGCTATCTCATCGCCTGTCCGTGGAGAAGACAATGCTGGCAGCATCACAGCCCATAGCCTCTGTCATCACGAAGGCTATCAAAGAAGAGCAGGCCGCGAATCGGAAAGTTTTCACTGAAGTGATCTGTGAACTGCGAGGCGTGGCCCCGTGCGGCATGGCGTCCGTGGTCACACAGACAACGATGGCAACTTGATGAGGCTCCTGGAAGAGCGCAGTGCCACTAGCGCGGAGATGAGATTGTGGCTGAACCGCAAGACAAGTTTCCTGACCCATGGAATTCAGAATGAGCTGCTGGAGATCATGGCCAAGAGGCTGCAGCAGGAGTTGGTACGTGACATGAAGGTGGCTCCCTTCTTTTCACTGATCTCGGACGGCACCACTGATGCATCAGCTACCGAGCAGCTGTCTGTCTGCTTCAGGTACGTGGATGACGCCATGAAGCCTCACGAAGTCTTCATGGGCTTGTACGAGTGTCCCGACGCTGGCGCCTTGACTCTGTTTGCTGTTGTGGATGACGCCATGGTCAGACTGTTTGGTGACACAGATCGACTGAGAGGCCATTGCTTTGATGGTGCCAGCAATATGTCTGGAAGAATATCTGGAGTGCAAGCCAGGATCTCCCACAAGCAGCCCAAGTCTATTTATGTGCACTGTTCAAATCATGCACTGGATCTCACGCTTGTGGAAGAAGCGAAGGAAGTGGAGCTGGTAGCTGAGGCGATGAACCTCGTGAGGATCGTGTCGACAGAGCTGAACACCGCAAAGAGGAAGAACATGTTTGTAGCACACGTTCTGGGTGGAGGCGACGGAGATGATGTCGGTGACTCTGGAACCAGTCGTCTACAGAAGCTCCTGGCTCTGTGCCCGACACGATGGACTGTCAGATGCGCAGCCTTCCGGCGATTCGTCGACAACTTCGATGCGGTCGTCGCCACAGTCGACGAGCTGGCAAAGGACAAAGGTGTGCAACCAGATTCCCGCTGCATGATGCGGGGATGTCGTGAAAAACTGCGGCGCTTCAACATCTTATTCGCGCTCTTCATGTGCATTCATCTGTTCTCGCCCTGTGAGATGTTTGCCAAGCAGCTCCAGAGGCCATCACTCACCTCGGGTGAAGTTCTCTTGGGCGCTCACGCTCTCAAGACGATGCAGAGCATGCGCAAGGAGGAGGCCTTTACGGCACTGTGCAACACAGTCCAAGACAAGGCAGCGGCGTGACAGCGCCCGTCGACCCTCCATCTGCTCCGAGACTAACCAGACCTCCGAAACGTCTGGAGCAGTGTACTGCCGCTGCCGCTGACACAGAGTTCACAGGCCACACTTCTCTCCGTCGTCAGTACTACGAGGCGGTGGACCTTCTGATCTCTGAGCTACGACGGCGGTTCGACCAGCCCGGACTCAAACGGCTACAGAAACTGGAGTGCGTGGTCCTGGAACAGCGAGCTCACTCAGCCGAGGAGCTCCGTGAGGCACTGGGCGTTCATGGGTCCGCAGAATCGCTGCCGGAACAGTCGAGGCCCACCACACCCGACGTGGACCCAGAACTGCTCTCAGCCCAGCTGACGGTGCTGGTCTGCGCCAGGCTCATAACCCCTGATATAAAGACGGTGGCTGACCTGTGTGAGGTGCTCGAATCGAAGGGAGATGCTGTGAAGGGCATGCTAAGCGAAGTGGTGCGCCTGTGTCGCCTCATAATGACTGTGCCGGTGTCGGCAGCGTCGGCGGAGCGATCGTTCTCCGCCCTGAGGCAGGTAAAAACCTATCTCCGCGCCACGATGAGCCAGCAGAGGCTGTCGCATATGATGCTGATCCATGTCCACCAGGCGCGTGCCTTCAAGCTCAAACCGGATGAAATCCTTACCGGATTAAACCTTGCGGATGTACAAATCATAGGCGTAGGAACGTGGAGGGGCAGGGGAGCAGCTCAAGAAGTTGGGGAGCAAATATATGTTGTTGCCCCCCTCCCCATAATTTTGCAATGAGGTTCCCTCTTGAAATATATATATATATATATATATATATATATATATATATATATATATATATATATATATATATATATATATATATATATATATATATATATATATATAT